>CAUYRT010061707.1:0-27506 GCA_963574885.1 Lepilemur ruficaudatus | reverse complement strand
GTAACTAACAAGGCGTAAAGCCCACGTTCAGACCCAGGCAGTCTGCCCTAGGGGCCAAGCAGAAGTCCAAGAAGAGTCCTGCAGTTTTAAAACCTCAGTGGAAGACTGATGCCTCCCAGTTTGTTCTTTTTGCTTAAGATTGCTTTTGCTATACGAGGTCTTTTCTGGTTCCATACAAAGTGAAGAATTATTTTTTGTAGTTCTGTAAAGAATGAAGATGGTACTTTGATGGGGATTGCATTTATTCTGTAGATCACTTTAGGTAATATTGACATTCTAACAATATTGATTCTACCAATCCATGAACAAGGCAGATTTTTCCGTCTTTTTACATCTTCTACAATTCCTTTTTTTACTGTTTCATAATTCTGCTTGTGTAAGTCTTTCATATCTTTTGTTAAAGTTACTCCTGGGTATTTAATTTTGGGGGAGGCTGCAGTAAAAGGTATTGCCTTTTTGATTTGAGTTTCGGCTTGACTATTTTTGGTATATATGAATGCCTCTGATTTGTGTACATTGATTTTATAACCTGATACTTTACCAAATTCATTTATCAAATCAAGGAGTTTCTTGGAAGAATCCATGGGGTTTTTTAGATATAATGTCATATAATCAGCAAAGAGTGAGAGTTTGATCTCATCTGCACCTACTTGGATACCCTTAATACTTACACCATCTTGCCTAATTGCTATTGCTAGGACTTCAAGCACTATGTTGACTAGAAGAGGGGAAAGTGGGCATCCTTGTCTAGTTCCAGTTCGAAGTGGGAATGATTTCATTTTTTGCCCATTTAGTATGATGTTGGCCATAGGTTTGTTATAAATGGCTTTGATAATTTTAAGTTACTGTTTTAAAGATTAAAGAAAACAGATCCAGTGAGGTTAGTTATCTTTCCTAAAAGCAAATAGGATTAGAACCCAGGTATCTGGATTACAGTGTCCATTCATTTTCCACTAGAAAATATAGCTTACCTATAAGTTTTGACAATAAAATTCCTGTAAGCAACTCTTTTGTTTGTTAATGGATTTGACCATTTGCACAATTATGAGAGAGGCACAGCCACTAACCCCCCAAATCTTAATCTATATCCTCAGACAAATGTCAATATCTGTAACTATTGCTCAGAATCACACACCAATCCAACCATGGAACAACAGTATTATGAACTCTGCGATGCTGTGATCTTTAGGGAGACAGTGCCTAAATAAAGATTTTATTGGGGCATATGTTAGGTTTATTTAGGAGCATTAATAATTTTTTCACTGTAACTATATGAGTATTACCTAAAATTGGCTATAATTATATGCTGAGAGAATGAAACTTTGAAACTCCTTTCAGATTAT
The DNA here is from genome assembly GCA_963574885.1 of Lepilemur ruficaudatus. Classification (NCBI taxonomy): domain Eukaryota; kingdom Metazoa; phylum Chordata; class Mammalia; order Primates; family Lepilemuridae; genus Lepilemur; species Lepilemur ruficaudatus. The sequence goes on along the minus strand of CAUYRT010061707.1, from coordinate 26,163 downwards.
CAAATATCTTAAACATTTTTGTAATCAGCAAATTTCCTAAAAAGGAATAAGATGACCACTTGGAGAAAAAATGGAAATTAAAACAGCATTTTAACATGGAACGAAAAACATTAAGAGTCAAAAATATATTTTATAACATATTTGCAAACAGACTCATTGACTTATAATAAATGTGAAATATTGTGTTCACTAAAACAAAATAACCAAGGAAAAGCAAATGTTATAATCTGAAATCAAAAGAAAAAATATTTTCTTTATTTTTGTGGCAGCTGATCAGTATGTGTGTATCCTTCTAACATTCATAGCAAATTAAAGATTAATAGCATCTGTTCTTGTAGTGAATTATTTCGTTTATGTCTAAAATCAAGTCATGAAATAAATTGCAACTCAGTGCATAGAGACTATTTCATAGTGTTTTGGTGAGCTGGTATGGCTATTTCTCCAACAAAGATTTAGTTTTTGCAAATTGAATTAGAGACACATTTAACCTGCTATGAAGGAAAGATGCTCTTGATGGCAGTAGAATTCTTGTCATAGAATTTCCAAGTACATGACAGTATTTCAGTTGCAGCTTTTTATAGTATATACCTCTGCTATGTGGGCAGCCTACCAACACCTATAAGATTAGTCCCTGTTAGGAGAGCATCTAGATTGAAGCTGCACTTTAAAACAGTAACAACTGATAAACCTCAATTGTGCAAAGCACCGTCAGCATGTCCTTATTTTAATAACGTTGAAAGGGCAGCATTCACATTTCCATTTCTGAGTGTGCTCACTCCAAGCCCACCCTCACACATGGAATTCCTCTAAATAAACTCAATGCTGGTAATCATCTGACTCATTAGCAAGTGTTTCTTCCTGCCTGAAACTAAGTGGGTGCAATGGAGGATAGATTAATCTTTAAATCCTGTGGAATACACATCTGCTCTCTTTGCTTTCTGATTTTTTATATCAGTAGCATAATTAAAAATAAAAATGTATTGCTATGTCAGTAGAGACAAGCTGGTTAATACACTTGAAAAAGGAATATAATCATCCTATAATTAATAATCATACTAATGAAATATTTCAATATTTATGTAGAATTTATGCTTTAGATAGAAAGATGAAAACCTACCTAACAACACAGCAAAGGTCCTTCAATTTTTATCTTTCTCTCTGCCTGGGATTCTTCCTCCCTCTTGACACTGTGTTATTCCTCTATTTTCACGATACCTCCTCAGGCAATCCCAGATCACTGTTGTTTATCTCTCCTCTGAACTTGTACTTTTAAAAATATATCACAAACTTGGTGCTTGTTTAAACATAGTATTATAACAATCTTATTACTTTCATTTTTATAAAATAGTAGATTTATAGAAAGTCTCATGTATTTGGCTTAAATTCCCAACTAAATTATGATTTCCTTGAATATGGGGTTTGTGCTTTGTTATTCTTATTCCTAGCATTGAATTTCTGTACATGGTTCATCCTCAGTAGTTCTTTGGAAGTTGGTTTCTATTTGAAAAAATCACAATGTTATATTTTAATCAAATGATATTTCTTAATATCAATTACCAAAATATTAGGTCAGTAGGGATTATCATATAATGCTTTTCATTTTCTTTATGTCAGTTACTCAACAAGAAAAATTATCCCTTATTCTCTGACTCTCATCCCTATGTGACTCTGTACATCCCTTAATCTATCCTCGCATCCTAAAACCTACCTTCCTCAAAGCTTTCTACCAGTCTCTCTAGACCTCATGTTTGGATCAGCAAAATTCCACATCATAAATCCCTATATCTTAAATCTTTCTTTAAAATTGTCCCTTCATCTTATTATTCTATACAAAACCTGGCTTTCCCCTGAGAACAGTGCTTCCATTGAAGCAGTGTTCTATACTGGCTCTAGTATTTTGTAAACTCAGTGTTTGTACCATGGACCTAGAATGGGTGCACTTCTTGTTCCTAACTAGCACTTTCAAACTTTCTTTCTCCTTTCCAGTTCACTTCCTTTGCCCTCCCTACTGACCTATCTCATCCCATCCCACCCAGATATACTCTTCCTAATGCCAATTCTAGTTACCTTGGCTCTAAAGCTTAGATCGATTTTTTCCTTGTTCTCTCTAAACTCCACAGCAAATACTATTGGTTTTACCTTCAAAATATATCCAGAGAGTGATATCAGCAAGTTGGCAAAATATGAGTTTCCAACTCTCATCAATTTGAACAACATCAATTTGAACAACCATCCACCCATGAAAATACCTTCACAAGAGCTAAAGAAGCAAGGTGAGGGATTATAGCACTTGAATGGAATATAGAAATAAGAAAAGATGCATCAAAGAGGACAGAAAGGATAGTTTCACATTACACTGGTCACCTGTCCCTCAAGCCTGAACAGTGAAGCATGGAGAGAGATACGCTCTGCATGGGGAAAAGAGAGTGAAGTAAGCACTTGACTTTACCCCAGACCCCAGCATAAGGTCAGCCCCAGTGAACCACTCTACCAGACCAGTCCCCACAGAACCAAATTCTAACCCAATCCACAAGGCTCCAGGCTCCAGGCCCACCCCTTTAGATCCAGCCTCAACGTTTGCACCCGTACAAGGCAGGACACTGTATCCCAGGTTCCAGTCTGGCCCCAGCAGATTCAGTGTCCAGGTCTGCCTCAGTGGTATGCCAACCCTCATGGCCCCAGGCTCCAGGTTGGCTCCCATGCCACTAGGCTGTAGTCACATCCCCTAAGTATACAAACTCCAGGCCTGTTCCTGTGGACACAGTCACCAGGACTACTCCATTAGACCCTGGGGATAGGCCAGCCTTTGTGGACCCAGCACCCAGACCCACACCTTTGGACCGATGGTTCAGGCTCATCTGCTTGGGTGCAGGTGCCAAGCTCACTGAAGTGGATAAAGGCACCAGGCCTACCCCAGTTGGCTGAGGCTCCTGGCATGCTCCTGTGGACCCAAGCATTAGGCTAACTCCTGTGGACATAGTAGCCAGGCCCACATGCCTGCTGACTTAAGCACCAGGAAAGCCATCCCAAAGACTCAAGCAGCAAGCTCACCTGAAGTTCCTGCTAGTGGGCCTACCCAGAATTTTTGTATAGAGCAACTGGTAATTGACTTTCACTGCTAAAGCCAATGCAAAAAGACTGGAAGAGATGCCTATTGCTTCATATGTAAAGACACCAATGCTAGGCCACAAGGATCATGAATAATCAAAGAAACATGAAACCATCAAAGGAACAAAATAAAGCACCAGTAACCAACCCTAAAGAAAAGACTATCTAAATACTCCCTGACAAAGAATTCAAAATAATCTTCTTAAAGAAGGTCAGGGAACTACAAGACAACACAGATAAACAAACAAACAACATCAGGAAAACAATACATAAAATGAGAAGTGCAACAAGGTGATAGAAACCATAAGAAAGAGCCAAACTGAAATTATGGAGGTGAAGAAATTCAGGACCTGAAGAACACAATGATTGAACTGAAAAACTCTCTATAGGGTTTCAACAGCATGCACAAAGACTGACCATTTGAAATTACCCAGTGAAAGGAACAAAAAGAAAAATGAATACATAGAGTGAAGAAAAGATATAGGACATATGCAATAACATCAAGCAAACTAATATATTCATTATGGGAGTCTCAGAGGGAACAGAGGAATAAAAAGGGACAAAAAGTTTATTTAAAGAAATAATGACAGAAAACTTCCCAAATGTGGAGAGAGAAATGAATATCCAGCCACATGAAACCCAAAGAACCCCAAATAGGTTAAGAAAGAGACACATGATTATCAAATTCACAAAGGCATAGACAAAGAGAGAATTTTAAAAGCAATAAGAGAAAAGTGACTCATTACATATAAGACTATCAGATTTCTCAGCAGGAACTTTGAAGTCTGAGAGAGCAAGAGAGTGATGATATATTCAAAGTGCTGAAAGAAAAAAAAATGCCAACCAAGAATACTATACTTAGAAGAGTTGTCCTTCAGAAATAAAGGGGAGGTAAAGATTTTCTCAAACAAAAGTCCTGGAAGTTCATCATGACTATAGCTGATTTATAAGAAATGCTAAAGGTAGCTCTTCAAGTTGAAATGAAAGGACACTAACAACATGAAAACATAAGTATAATGTAAAAATATACTCAAATTCAGTATGCTTTAATATTGTAAAGGTATGTGTAAATATTTTAACTCTAATACACAAATTAAAAAGAAAAAAAGTATTAAAAATAACTATAGCTACATTGATTCGTTCACAGATACATGATTTTATATATATGTGTGTGTGTGTGTGTGTATAAAATGTGGGGGAAGAAGTTGAAGTGTAAGGTTTTTGTATAACGTTAAAGTTGTTATCAACTTAAAATAGGCTGTTATAACTGTAAGATATTTTACATGAGACCCATGGTAAATATGAGGAAAATAACTATAGAAGATGCACAAAAGAAAATGTGAAGAAAAATCAAAGCAAGTCCCTACAAAATATCAATGAAACATAAAGAAGGCTGTAAGAGAGGGAAAGAGGAACAAATTAACACTATAAGACATACTGGAAAAAATTATAAAATGGCAGTAGTAAGTCCTTACCTATTAATAATTACTTTAATATAAATGGATTAAATTCTATAATTCAAAAACATAGAGTAGCTTAATGGGACAAAATCTAGGTAAACTCTATGCTGCCTACAAAAGATTTATTTGAGCTTTAAAGACAACAGGCTGGAAATTAAGAGATGGAAAAAGACATGTCATGCAAATGGTAACTGAAAGAGAGAAGGGGTGGCTATATTTACATGAGACAATGATTTTAAGTAAAATAACTGTTAGGAGAGACAAAGAAGGTCATTACACAATGAAAAAGGAATTAATTCAAGAAGATATGAAAATGTTAATATATGTATAGTCAATATCAGAACACCTAAATATATAAAGCAAATATTAACAGAACTAAAGGGAAAAATGACAATATAATAACAGCATGGGATTTTAATACCCCACTTTCAACAATGGATAGATCATAGACAGAAAATCAACAAGGACACAACAAACTTGAACAACACTATAGACCAACTGCACCTAACAGATGTATACAGAACATACAATCCCACAGCAGCAGACATATTATTTTCAAGTGTATTTGGAACATTCTTCAGGATAGATAATATATTAGGCCACAAAACAAGTTTTAACAAATTTAAGAAGTTTAAAATAATGTCAAGTATCTTTTCCAACCACAATAATATGAAACTAGAAATCAATAACAGAATCATGGAAAATTCACAAATATGTGAAAATAAAACAATACATTCTTAAAAAACTGAAGGATCAAAGATGGAATCAAAAGAGAAATCAAAAAACATTTTGACACAAGTGAAAATAGAGCCATAACATACCCAAACTTACAGGATGCAGCAAAAGCAATTCTAAGAGTGAAATCTATAACGATAAATGCCTACATTAAAAAAAAGAAAGATCTTAAATAAAAAATTTAATTTTATACCTTAAGGAACTAGAAGAAGAAACCAAGCCCAAAGTTATCAGAAGAAAGGGAGTAACAAAGATCAGAGCTGAAATAAATGAAATCAATACTAGAAAAGCAATAAAAAGCCTCAATCAGATTGGTAGTATATAGTGGGGTGCTCCAGGGTTAGGTGCATATATATTTATAGTTGTTATAACCTTTTTTGTATTGAGTATTTTATCATTATATAATATATTGCCCTTCTTTGCTTTTTTTTTTTACAGTTCTTGACTTAAAATATATTTTATGTGATATAAGTATAGCTACTCCTGCTCTTTTTTTGCTTCCATTTGCATGGAATATCTTTTTTTATCTCTTCACTTTTACTCTATGCATGTCTTTATGGATAAGGAGAGTTTCTTGTAGATAGTATATAGTTGGGTCTTGTTTTTTCACCCATTCAGCTAATCTATGTCTTTCAGTTGGAGAATTTCATCCACTTACATTCAAGGTTATTATTGATAGGTAACAGTTTACTACTACCATTTTGTTACTTGTTTTCTGGTTGTTTTGTAAAGCTGACTTCATTTTTTCCTCTCATACTGTCTTCCTTGTGGTTAAATGATTCTCTATAGTACTATGTTTTAATTCTGTGCTATTTATTTTTAGGCTATCTATTATAGGTTTTTCTTTGTGGCTACCATAAGGCTTATTAAAAAAATTTAATAGTTGTAACAGGTTATTGTATTTTCTTAATATTTTTAAAGCCTTAGAAACTATGACTTTATTTTATTTTTATTTTTTTTAAATTTCAGAATATTACACATTGGGATACAAACACATTGGTCACAAAAATTGCCTTTGTACCACACAAGTCAGAGCTACAAGTGTGCCCATCCTCCAGACAGTGCACACCGCACACATTAAGTGTGAATTTACCCAAACCCCTTACCCCCTCCCACCTGCCCAACACCCAATGAATGTTACTTCTGTATGTGCCCATAAGTGTTGATCAATTAGTACCAATTTAATGATGAGTACATGTGGTGCTTGATTTTCCATTCTTGTGCTACTTCACTTAGAAGAATGGGCTCCAGCTCCATCCAGGATAATACAGGTGTATTAATTCACCATTGATTTTTTATGGCTGAGTCATACTCCATAGTATACATATATCACATTTTATTAATCTACCCATGTATTGATGGGCACTTGGGTTGTTTTCACATCCTTGTAATTGTGAATTATGCTGCTATAAACATTCAAGTGCAAGTGCCTTTTTGACAAAATGGCTTTTTTTTCTGTTGGGTAAATACCCAGTAGTGGGATTGCTGGATCAAATGGTAGCTCTACTTTTAGTTCTTTGAAGTATTACCATATTACTGTCCATATAGGTTGTACTGATTTGCAGTCCCACCAGCAGTGTATGAGTGTTCCTATCTCTCTGCATCTATGCTAACATTTATTGTTTTGTGACCTTTTGATAAAAGCCATTCTCACTGGAGTTAAGTGATATCTCATTGTGGTTTTGATTTGCATTTCCCTGATGATTAGAAGTATTGAGTAATTTTTCATATGTTTGTTGGCCATTAGTCTGTCTTCTTTTGAAAAGTTTCTGTTCATGTCCTTTGCCCACTTTTTAATGGGGTTGTTTGAGTTTTCTTGCTGATTTTCCTGAGTTCTAGACAGATTCTAGTTATCAGCCATTTATCACATGTGTAGCATGCAAATATTTTCTCCATTCTGTAGGTTGTCTATTAACTCTAATGATAGTTTTCTTGGCTGTGAAGAAGCTTTTTAATTTGATCAGGTCCTATTTATTCATTTTTGTTGTTGCTGTGATTGCTTTTGCGGTCTTCTTCAAAAATTCTTTGCCTATGCCAATGTCTATAAGAGTTTTTCCAACATTTTCTTCTAGAATTCTTCCAGTTTCATGCCTTAGGTTTAAATCAGTTAACCATGATGAGTTGATTTTTGTGAATGGTGAGAGGTGAGGATCCTGTTTCAGTCTTCTACATGTGGCTACATATAACAGGTCATCTTAAACTGATAATGATTTAAGTTTGATCACAAAATAAATTAAAAACAGACAAAAACTCCACAGTTTAACATCATCTCCCACCCCATTTTGACTTATTGATGTTTAAATTTAGATCTTTTTAAAATGGCTATTTCAAACGCTGGTTAGGATGTGGAAAATGGAGAACACTAGTACATCGTTGGTTAAAGTGTAAATTAGTACAGCTACTATGTAAAACAGTATGGAGGTTACTAAAAACAAAAAAATACATCTACTATATGATCTTGCATTCCAACTTCTGGGGATATAGCTAAAACAATGGAAATCAGTATGTTGAAGAGATATCTGCACTCTTATGTTTACAAGAATACCATCCATGATAGCCAAACTATGGAATCAACCTAAATGTCCATTAACATATGAATGAATAAAGAAAATGTGGTATATATACACACTGGGATATTATTCAGCTTTATAAAATGAATGAAATTCCATCATTTATCACGACATGGATGGATCTAGAGGACATTATTCTGAGTGACATAAGCCAGGCACAGAAAGATAAATATTGTATGTTGTAACTTATATGTAGGAGGTAAAAAAGTGGATCTCATGCAGGTAGAACATAGAATGATGGTTACCATAGGTTGGGAAGTGGAGGGGTGAAGAGAGATTGGTTATTGGGTACAAAAATGTAGTTATATAGAAGGAATAAGTTCCAGTGTTTTATAGCACGGGGGGGGTGATAATAGTTAATAATTTATGGTATATAAAAACTAAGACAAAAGAGAGAAAACTCTAATACCTGTTCAGTAAGTTCTCATTTAATGTAATCGATAGGTTCTTGGAAACTGTGATTTTAAGCAAAACAATACATAACAAAACCCATTTTACCATAGGCTCATTGATAAAGACAAGGGTCAAGTTCTTATGGGTTATTTTTGGTCACAAAAACATCACCAAACTTCTAAATAGAGAACCCCTAATATTAAGCATTGAAATAAATGTGAGCTATACATCCATTTGAAAAAGATTAATAGAAACAAGCAATATAATTGTTTACCCCATTTTTGGTGAATTGAGTGCCAGCAGTCATAATGGTGGTGATTTAAATCTAGGAATAAGTGTTTGTTAAGAAAAAATTATAAGGAGAACCTCCTACCCCCATGCAGTTCAAAAACAATAATAAATATGGTGAGCTTTCTGAGCATTTTCCTTTCATATCATTGTTGTACATTTGTATAATTATCATATACTTTATGAGTTTTTATTTTACAATAATTTATATTCTTTCATTCATACATTTTCCAACCTGCTTATTCTAGTTCAAGGTCACAGGTGGCTGGAGTCTATCCTAGCGTTTCAAGGTGCAAGGCAGGAGCCAACCCTGGAACAGACACCATTCAGTCACAGGGTGAAATCATACACACATCCACACTCATTCAAACTGGGACAATTTAGACATGCCAATTAACCTAATAGGCACATCCTTGGGATTTAGGAGGAAACCCATGCAGACATGAGGAAAATGTGCAAACTCCCCAGCCTGACTCCAGCTAGGACTGAAATTTTTTTTTTCACTGTTATAGCAAAATAGCATTGAATGAAATGATGGTATTCAAAGACCTCCTATAATTACAATTATAAATAAAAGAGAAGATATTATAACTGATACTACAGAAATACACAGAATCATAATAGAGTACTGTGAACAATTATATGGCAAAAATTGGATAGCCTAGAAAAATTAGATAAATTCTTAGAAACACACAATCTACCAAGACTGAATCAAGAGGAAATAGAAAATGTGAAGAGATCAATAATGAGTAAGGAGATTTAATCAGTAATCAAAAACCTCCCAATAAAGAAAAGCCTAAGACTTTATGGTTTCACTGGTGAATTCCACCAAACTTTTAAGAATTAATGTCAATCCTTTTTAAACTCTTCCAAATGTTCAAGAGGAGGGAATACTTTTAAACTCATTTTATGAGGCCAGCATTAATTACCCTGATACCAAAGCTGGGCAAGGACACTATAAGGAAATAAAATTACAGAACAATATCCCTGATGAACAGAGATGCAAAAATTCTCATCCAAACACTAGAAAACTTAGCTAAACAGCACATTAAAAGGATCATACCATGATCAAGTGGGATTGATCCCTGGGATGCAAGATGGTTCAACATACACAAATCAATATATATGATGTACAACATTAACAGAATGAAGGATAAATTCCTCAAAAGATGCAGAAAAACATTTTATAAAATTCAACATCCTTCATGATAAAAAACCTGAACAAATTAAGTATAGAAGAAATGTACCTCAACGTATTAAAGGCCATATATGACTAGACAACAGCTAACCTCATATTCAATGGTGAAAGCTGAAAGCTTGTACCCTCTAAGATTGGGAACAAGAAAAGGGTCCCCCTCTTTTGCCATTTCTACTCCACATAGCATTGGAAATTCTAGACAGAGAAATTAAACAAGAAAAAGAAATAAAATGCATCCAAATCAGAAAGAAAGAAGTGAAATTTTCTCTGCTTGCAGATGACATAATCTTATATACAGAAAACTATAAAGACTCCACAAAAAGACTGTTATAACTAATAAATGAATTCAATAAATTTGCAGGATACAAAATCAATATACAGTTGAATTTCTATGTACTAACTATAACCTCTCTGAAAAAGAAATTAAGAAAACAATCCAATGTGCAATGCGGGGGGAGCACATTTTTATTCTTAAATGACCAATATTCATTTAATATTTTTGGTTACTCTTTATTCCTTTCTGCTTCCATATGGCTTCATTTTTAGCTACCTAAGTACATCCTTTAATATTATTATTGTTGCAAGTCTACTAGACTGATTTCTCTTACTTTTTGTTTCTTTGAGAACATCTTTATGTTGCCTTCCTATTTGAAAGACTTTTTTATGGGTATCAAATTTTATGCTTGCAGTTTTCTCTTTTACACTATGAAGATTCATCCTATTGTCTTCTGGGTTTAACTATTAATGTTTAGAAGTTAGCTGTTAGTTTTAATTTTGCCCCTTTAAGGGCAATATGTTTTTGTCTCTCTGGTTGTTTTCACAATTTTATGACTTTTTGGCAGTATTACATGAGTGGTTTCCTTTGCATTTTTTCAGTTTGGTATTTGGGGCATTTCTTGAATCTATGGCTTGATGTCTTTCATTAACTTGGGGAAATTCTTGGTCATTATCTCTTCAAATATTACTTTTGTCCCTTTCTGGTTTTTTTTCCTTCTTACTCATACGTTAGACCATTTTACTATATCTAATATGTTTCTTGTGATTTATTCTGTGTTTTCTACCCTTTTCTCTCCATATTTCAATATAATTTTTTCCATTGGCCTGTCTTCTAATTCACTACACCATTTTTAAATTAATAGCGTCTAATTTGCTATTAAACACATTAAGTTCTTGATTTCAGCTACTGTATTTTCTAGTTACAGAGATTTTATTTTATTTTTGTCATAGTTTCCTATTGTCTTCTGAAATTCTCTATGTTGTCTACTATTTTCTAGAATATATTAATCACAGTTATTTTAAAGTTCACCTCTGACAACCCCAATGTTTGGATATCCTGGGTTCTGCTTCTGCTTTTCATTTATCCTTTTCTTTTTTACTCATTTGGTCCTATATTGATATGCCTTTTTAGCTTTTATGGAATTCTATAGAAAACATGGAAATTATACAGAAAACACTGTATAAATAATCTGAATCACTGGATGATGCCCTCCTGAGGGAAGTTACTTTGATTCTGGCAGAAAGTAATATTCAGGGAAAGTAAACATAACCAAATCTGGGATTGAGCTGTTTCAGACAGGGTTTCAGTATTTGTACAGGCTAATCTACTTTTATTTTGCTCTTAGTCCTTTAGCCATCACAACTAAATATCTGCAGTGCCTATCAGGGCCCCTCATTTTTGTTGTCCATAACCTCAGTTATTGTCCCTTGATCTATGTAAGACCACTAGAAGATGTGCTTATCTTCTCATCCTCCTAGTCATTGCTTTCTGCTTGGATTCTTATTAATTGTGAACTTAAAAATACCTCAAAAGTTAAAGCAGCATAGCATTTCAGGCTCACTGCTCTGGGTTTCTTTCTCCCTGGTATCTTAACCCCTTGGATCTTCACCATCCTGGTATTTCTCCAGCGTCTTCAGACAGATCTTGAGATGTTTCAGCTTTTTTGTTTATTATAGTTGCTCTGAAAAATAATATAACTGATCACCTTCAGGGATAAGCAAGAATTTCTTTTTTGCAAGTAAGATGAAACCTTACTCAGAGATAAAGGACATGGTATTTATATCTCATATTTACTTTCATTCAAAGTTCTAAACAATAGTATGGCAAAATGAGGACTGATAATCAGATCTTGAATGACTCCTCAGGCAAAATATGTATATTTCTTATGTTTTTGGAAATTAAACTTACTATTGTGAAACAAACACCATTTAAAATTAGCTTACATAAATGTTAAATTAGAGCCATTTTAGTATAGTAATTAAAATTGCATAAAATGGATGGTTTTAGGAGGCTTAATTTATATTTTGTTATATGTTAGCTTTTGGTATAAGCTTGTTGGTGCATATAAAATGTTAGTATTTTGCTAAATATTTTTTACTACTAAATGCTAAAATATTTTATATTTAAGGCATGATTTTTAGATTTTGCCTTCTATACATGCTTGATTTGAAAATCTATTAATTTCATGGTTTTGTAGAAGGAGAAACAAACCAAACACAAAAGGAAATGAGGAAGAAATGGTGTAATAATATATAGCTTGAAAAATATAAATAATCTAAAAGAAAAAAATAAAATATATTTTGAAGCTCAAAGACAATAATTTTTGTAGGTATATTTTATTTTGAGATACCTATTCAAAGTATTACTGACATTTTTGTGGTGATGCTGGTGTTAATTTATTCTTGAAGAAAGAAAATATTTTTAATAAATTTTTTGTAGCCTAAGCCTACAATGTTTATAAAGTCTGCAACAGTGTACAGTCATGTCCTAGGCCTTCACATTCACTCACCATTTACTCACTGACTTACCCAGAGTAACTTCCAGTCTTGCAAGCTTCATTCATGGACCATTACAGGTGTACTATTTTTTCTCTTTCATACCGTATTTTTACTGTACCTATTCTATGTTTAGCTATGCTTACATACACAAATACATTCCATTTTGTTGCAATTGCCTACAGTATTCATTACAGTAGCATGCTACACAGGTTGGTAGCCTAAGAGCAACAGGCTATATCATATAGCCTAGGTGTGTAGTACGCTATACCATCTCAGGTTGTGTAAGTACACTCTGTAGTTTGCATGACAAAATCACCTAACGATGCATATCTCTGAACATATCCCTGTTGTTAAGTGATGCATGACTACACATGGATGATAGTTTAGGGTGACCTACTCGCCTAGCATGTCTAAGACCTTCCCATTTGTATCACTGAAAATCTGGTGTCCCAGGAAAATCTTTAGTCCTAGGCAATTGCGACAACTGTTCAAACTAAATATGATTTAATGTGGTGCAGTTTTTATTGTTGTAAGGGGAGAAAGAATCAATAGTTATATTTTGGTGTTTTGAAGTGTAAGATGACTTTATATATCAGAGTTGAAGGGAGAGCATTGAGACTGGAATAAAAATAATGAAGTACCATTTAAATAATGTCAGAAAACAAAATCATGGAGGGAAGAATCCAGTTCAAATATCTTGTATTTCAATTGTTCAATATTGCTGGAAACATTCCATAATTATGATCTGCTTAAGAAATTCAGATGTATGTTGTTAGCTTATGGATGTTTATATAACAACTACACTGCTTCCAGCACAATATATTCAAGTAGCTGAATTGTTTTTGAATTACTCAAAACATTTCTATTTAAACCAAGTGCTAATAACATAGGATTCAGAGTGCCATAGTTAAAAAATTGTGTATGTTTATTTGCATAACACCTTACATATTCATTAAATGTCAAAATGTTCAAGAATCTTTCTTAGTTATAGCTACTTTTCCTCTAAATCCCTTATGGTTTGTCTTTAATGTTTCCTGATCTTTTCTTTCACAAAGTCTTCAAGCCCTTTGGATGTCAATTGAAATAATTTATTTCAAGGTAGAAAACTGAAGTAAGGCCTACTATATGTTTAGTTTCAGCCACTGATTAAGTACTCTAAATATGGTAGAGGCATGGACAAGGGATAGGGGAAAAATGAACTAGGGATTTTGTGATAGCAAAATGCTTCCAAGAGAAAATTTTGTCTTTTGGTATCTTGTTACATTGACATTTGTTTTGCTTATTAAAGAACAGAGAAACAAAAATGTGGGAAGCAGTTGGAAGCTTTAGAGTCATAGGGTATAGATGAACATTCTGTCTGAATTGATATGCATGCATGCATTCATATTTAAGAACTTCTACATATATAATCATTCAGCCTTTTACATCTAGATCCTTAGTAGACATGCTTCACTAATCATTGTGTTTGAAGGACACACTTATTCATAATTTCATTCTTAAGTGTGCTCCTCATTGGCATGCTTAGAAGGATTCCAAAAATTTCCTCAAGCCCAAAATATTTCCCCCCTCCCAGTCCTTCAGCTGAACCTATGATTTTTAACACAGTTATATATATGGATTATTTTTGCATAGTCATTGAAGACTTTTAAAAACTAAATACTTACTAGTGTGGACAACACATTAATGAGTCATCATTAGCATATTATCTAAAATTATCAGCTTATCTAGAGGGATTTGAATAGTCAGGACATAGAACAGGTATCATTTTGATTAGAGATGGAAATCAGGAAAATACAACTTCACAAAGTCCTTGATCCTCAGGGAAATAAAAGATTGAATATCGTACTATAGTGGGGTCTGCTAGTCACTGAGAACAAGAAAGCACTGAAACACAAGACAAATAATATGGAGACTACCACAGGATCACATGTTAGGGTGTTATTTATGTTAGGAGGTTATCATATTAATATATTAAGGATGTTAATTACCTCCTAACCTCTTTCCTAATATGGGATATAGCATATATTGCTGAAGCCTTTCTTGGGTCCTGATCCAAGCAAAGATAGGGAAATAGTAAGATGGTAAGATGGGGAAAAGAGAGACACTGTTAGTGTAACAATATGTTGGTGTTATATTATTAAATTATCAGTTTTACCAAGAAAACTGTTTATGAATATTTTTCATTATTTCAGTTCATCCCTGCCAACTGCACTCAGAATCTGAAGCCCCTTACCCCAGTGTGGGCAATCAGATGGAAGCAAGAGATTGACAGACAAAGGAAGCTAGACTTGTAAGGATGGAAGGGATCTGAGAAGACTTGAGGACGATAGTAAAGTAGAGGGAGTGAGACCACTGGGTTATCCATTCATCCATGAGGATTCATCTGGATGGTAGGAAAAGATACAGGGAATAAAGTAAGCAATGGTTCTGAGTTATGTATGAGCTTAATCATCAAAGAAAATAAAAGTTTGCTTTCAAGCAGTAGTAGTTCTTCCCATGAAATCCTACATATATATATATATATACACACACACACATACACACATATATATACACACATATATATATCCCTCATGTATGTGTGTGTATATATATATATTTGGTAGATCTTTAAAAATATGTTCAACTTCTTAATTTTAGAGATGAAAAAACTGAGATTCACAAAATTTAAGAGACCCGCTAATGATTACGAGTTAGTTAAATTTTTATCTTTCAAGAACTGATATCATTTCCATGTATGCTACAGGGTTTTTATTACCATCTTTCAGAAAGCTAACTACAACAGAAGGGAGCAGCTTTCTGAGAAAGCTGAAATCACTGAAAACACTATCCAAATCTTACATAAATTTCTAGCCCCTATTATGCTTGGACATATTATTTTGGGGTAGATGGCCCCCTAATCAACATCATCATCATCATCTTCAAAGATATAGGAAAATTGCTTAGGGTATTTCATAGAATGGCTTGTTTCACACAAAGATGCTTAAAGAATTTTCTTCTGAAAAGAAAAAATCTGAAAGTGTCCAGAATGATTTTATATAAAGGGAAACGAGACAATGAGACTCACTCTGTCCTTGTCAGTGCCTATTCCAATTACATGGATTTGTGTGAATCTAGCAGCAGGGTAGGTACTCTGTATTCACTATTTGCTTGGATATTTCATTTTAAAAGGATAACCTATTTGAATTCCTAACGTGAATAAAAGCCAACTCAGTAAGAGGACAGCTCTTTATCGTATGTAAAAGGTTCATGTTCCATTTAATGATGTTTGTCTTTGAGCAACAACACAACAAACATTTTCTTTATTAGGGAGATTTGCCTGCATTTTGTCTACTAGAATTAAAATGAGTCAAGCATATGATAAAGTTAAATAAGATAATAGTGAATAGGGGAAATAGGCAACAACTGGAAAATATGTACTAAAATATTTAATTGACTAAAAGTGGAAATAAAAAGTGAGCAAAGGTCAATTATGTGCTAGGAAATGAAAATGAAGCATGCAAAAAAGGTAACAGATTGTGTTTACTTTAAGAATATTTGGCCAAAAATCAAAGAAGTGTGTTCGTACAGATAACAGCATCTTTAACCTTTAAGACAGGAAAGTAAATGCTGTAAACTAATGCAAAAACAAAAATAAACAAACTAAAGAAAATAAAAAGGACATCCTACTTTGGTTTCCTAGGAGTGAGTTCTAGTCTAGTTTTGATTCAGATCAATTTAAATTTAGGGTAAAAAGATTATTTTTCATTGCTTAAGTCAATTTTGGAAATTTGTAGTTTTGGCATAAGCCAGGCTTGCATTTCACTCATTATAGGAATGGATTGTGTAATGGCCATACTATGTTTTTATGCTGAACAAAACAAAGTCACTCTAATTTACTTGAGGGCTGAGGCTAAGCAATTACTGAGTATTTTCTCCTCCTCCTTCTCCTCCTTTTTCTTCTTCCATGACTTTGACTAGAGAGGTAAAGGAGAACATGGCAAATAACGAGTGAAAACTGTGGGACAAATATCTATCACAATCATCTCTCACCTCCATAGAAAAAATTAATCAATTTGTGTCTGTGTTACAAATTCGGTACTTACTTTATATATAAAACTGGGCATTTTCTATTTAAATGTATCCTTTGAAAGATGGAAACTACTTGAGGGCAAGAACT
Organism: Lepilemur ruficaudatus; assembly: GCA_963574885.1. Classification (NCBI taxonomy): domain Eukaryota; kingdom Metazoa; phylum Chordata; class Mammalia; order Primates; family Lepilemuridae; genus Lepilemur; species Lepilemur ruficaudatus. Next base: position 9,477 of record CAUYRT010061707.1, on the reverse strand, counting down.
TTGTGTTAAATTTTTTTGTAATTCTTCTATACTTATTACACAGTGAGAGATCCCACCAGCTGGTCCTTTGTTACTGTCAGTGAAATTAACAGTGAAATTAAAACTCTGTACCACAGTGCTAGTAATATTTCCCCTTTTGTATGCACAGCATCCATGGGGAACAATTTCTCTTATATTATCTAACATAAAGTATTATAGACTAGTAACAATCCAGAAATATTTCACATTCTGTGAATTTAAAACATTTAAACAATTTGATTAAACAATCCTAATCTAGAAGCAGAAAGCTAAATCTTAAATTGTCTGGGTCAGTACCTGCAGAAAAGTTTTGCAAACTTTCTCCCAGAAACCAAATAATCTCTAGGTCATAGGAGATCATTTTTAAAAGTGATAAAACAATGGTTGTTGAAAGAGCCTACCAGAGGATGTTGTGACTTTTTTTTTCCCATGGCAAAATGTAAAGACAAGTCTTCAGTTCCCTTCTTGACCACCAGCATGGAACTAAACAATTAAACCTGTCAGAAAAAAAGATCTGCTGTATTTTAAGATACAGTTTCATCCATTGTTTTACTTTCTCTCTGGCTACTTATAGGAGCTTAAAAAAAGGGCCAGGAAATATGTACCCTGGGAACCAAAGTCAAACTGCAAACTCAGCTTCCAATTCTCTCAATGAGCCTGGGATTTAGCTTGAGTGACAGTGGAATCCCCAGCCAGCCAATTAGACTGTGGTTGAAATGGAGGAAGGCTGAGAGATGCAAGAAACAAAGCCATGCTAGAATGTATGGGTGGGTGAGGATTGTTGGGAAATGCACTGCAGCTGGCAGAAGTGATTAGGTTTGATTTAAATTGAGTTTTCTAACACTCGTACTAGAGCAGGGAGCTGCAAGATTTACATGGAATGGATGTGCTTTTTCTGAACAGTAGCTGCCATAAAGGCAGAGTCAGAAATGAGCATGATGCAAACCATTGTGAAGGGCTCATTAACTACATTTCACTTTTACGACATTCTGTAAATGGCTTCCCATATATTAATAGCTTTTACCTGGGTTTCTGGCAACCTGAAATCTGTATTTCTATGAGTAGTGAATGTGCCTTTTTATAATTGGTCTGAGAGAAAAAGTTTATTTTTCAGGCAGTTAATATTTTTGAGAATTTAGTTTATAACTAACTATCAGTACTAACACCTCAGATATTGTATTTTTTTTTTTTTTTACCAAATTGGCTACTGTTTTCAGGATTTTTTCCTACTACAGTTTATAAAATAAGAGGTGGCTAATATGAGGGAATTTTGTCCTTGGGTAAATAGAAAGAAAAAAGTTTGTAATCCTTTTGCATTATAAGTATTGAGTCGATAACTATGTGGGCAGACATTTGATTTTTAAGTAGTTCATATTCCTACCTTACAGGGCACATGCCCCCTCTGCTTTCTATAAGCAGCTTTTTTCAGGTGGCATGTAGGAAGTGTGACTTCTCTTAAATGTTTGTCTGATAGGTCTTTCAGTAATAAGTCCAACTGTTTTCATTTATCTAATAAAGATGCTATTTTTCCCTAGAAATTATTATTAACATTTACTGTTCTCTTTAATGATCTAGTAGCACTCTTCTATATCTATAGAAACTGTGATAGTTAAGCTGGAAAGCATTGCACACAACTAACATACTTTCTATTTATATAGAGAGAATGTAATATAGTTTCTATATTTGACAAAATAAACTGCTAATATTTTTAAAGCCTCTTTAAAAAGTGTCTTATTAGCAAGTTTTAAAATAATTTCCTTAAAAGTGATTCATGTAGTCAAGAAACTGATGTTAATCAACTGTTACTTTTTTCTTTGAAAAAAAACCCATATTGAAATTTTCCTATCATCATGAATAATACAGTAACATTTTAGATTTTCCATTGTTTCCTTGTTGCCAACAGCTGAGAGATAAGGTGGAGATGTGACAACTCTTTAGGCATTTATTCTGTACAACTGATGGGACACATTGTACACAAGCTCAAACAAGCAAATGACCACTGAAAAATTAGAAGAAAACCCAACAATACAGCATTGCTGTGGTTTGAATGTTTTTATCCTTCCAAATTTCATGTTGAAACCTATGCTCTATTATGGTGGTGTTAAGAGGTGGGGCCTTTTGGCAAGTGATTAAGTCATGAGGGCTCCACCCTCATGAACAGGATTAGTGTCTTTATGAAAGAAGCTTCAGAGAGCTGCTTGGCCTTTCTTTCTCTTCTGTCATATGTCACAGCATTTGCCCTTTCTGCCTTTCCACCATGTGAGAAAGCCTTAAGAAAAGGCCACATATGAAATAAGCCCTCACCAGACACTGAATCTGCTGGCACCATGGTCTTGGACTTCCCAGCCTCCAGAACTGAGAAATAAATTTCTATTGTTTATAACTTATTCAGTCTAAGGTATTTTTTTACAGCAGCAGAAACAGACCAAGAGTGGCATGTATATTTTTATTGTTTAATTTAATCAATTATGTACTGCTAGTGTTTACTAAAGCTATTCTAATTAATGTCAACATAACAGATGGATACATAAACAATATTTGGTGTTCATATATCATAGATAGTATGAATTTTGAGTTATGGAATTGATAGCCTTAGTTAGTTTGGGAACTATCAGATTCTAACAAGATGCACAGAATTAATTGTAGTTTTAATATATATGTATATATGTATTTTAATATATATGTATATTGTTTTCTAGGCTTTTAATTTGCATAATTTAATCCATAATTTGTTTATACTGGCCAAAATTAAATGTCTGAAATCTACTTCATTGAAATAGATACTTCTGCTTGTGCTGAAAACACATGCATCTTTTTTCTTTCTTGTCTTAACTTTCAGTATATATTTATCCTTTTATTCAATATTTAAGGCAACAGTGTTAAGAACATAGACTTGGGAAGCCAACTTTAGTTCAAATCCTAGTTCTGCAACTTATTAGTTTTGTGTCTTTGGGTAAGTTAATTAAGATCATTTTGTCTCAGTATATACTTCATCTAAAAAAATGAGAAAAATATATAGACTCCCTTGGGTTGTTATGAAAATTAAATGGCATAATATAAATAAAGTAATTGAAAAATTATGAACACTATGTTAGCACTTAATAAATGTTGACCACCATGAATTCATGGCTGTGATTTAAGTGCAGCATCTCCTAACAACCCACAAACATGTCTATGAAGTTACGGTGACAAAAAGTACCTGCTACTGAAAAATAAGGTTAAGCATTAAGCTATTAACAGAATATAAGAGGAGTTACCACAAACTAAACACTCATAAGAATTGCATTTATTAATAATATCTCAATAAAATTTCCATATGACTCAGAAATTCTACACCTAATTATTTAAATGAGAGAAATGATAATATATACCTATACAAGGACTTATATATTGTTGTTCATAGAATCTTTACCCCTGCTATGGTTTGAATGTTTGTCACCTCTGAAACTCATGGTGAAACTTAATACCCAATGTGGCAGCAATGAGAGGTGAAACTTTTAATTGGTAATTGGGCCATAAGGGTTCTGCCCTTATAAAGGGATTAATCCATTCATAGATTGATGGGTTAATAAATTAATGAGTAATCACCAAAGTGGGACTGGTGGCTTTATAAGAAGAAAAAGAGAGACCTGAGCTAGCACATTTGCAAACTCTGTCCCCTCACCATGTGAAACCCCATGCCACCTCAGGACTCCGCATAGAGTCCCCACCAACAAGAAGGCTCTCAACAGATGTGACTCCTGGACCTTGGACTTCTCAGCCTCCATAACTGTAAGAAAAAAATTCTTTTTCTTTATAAATTACCCAGTTTCACATACTCTGTTATAAGCAATAGAAAATACACAAAGATAATCCTAATAGCCAAAACCTGGAAACAACTCAAATGTCCATCAACAAATAAATGAATAAACAAATTATGATATATCTATACAGTAGAATATGGCTTATCAATAAGAAATAACTACGATAACATGCAATAACATAATAAATTAGAAAACATTTTACTGAATGAAAAGAACAGGCACAAAAGAGTATGCATTATATGATTCCATTTACATGTAACTCTAGACATGACATATCTAAATTATACTGATGGAAAGCATCAGTGATTGTCTGGGGCTGAGAATAGAAATTAAACAATTATTTGTATTAAAAGCTATCTGTTTTAAATGCTTACATAATTGCTACTTTCCAGACTAGATCTTGCCTGAGGAAACAACTGTGTCAAGACATTAGAAAAAGAACAGCATAATATACACAGATACTGTAAAAAAAAAAAATAAAGGAAATGATGAAGATAAGAGCAGAAATTAGTAGAATAGAAAATAGTAGAGATAATCAAGCCCATCGATGGTCCTTTGAAAAGACTAAAATACACTGGCAAGACTGCTGAGGACAATAACTGAAATATATATATCAGGAACAAAGGAAGAGAAATTATTACAGATTAGACAGACACATAAAACAGCATAAGAGAATATTATGAATAATGTTAGAATGATAAAAACATAGATGAAATGAATAGTTTATTTTGAAAAAGGAATTCCAATATTGAATGTGTCCCATAAATATGTAATTATTGCATATCAACTAAAAATAAAAGGAAAAATTTAAAAACTTAGAAATTCTAAATAGCTCTATTTTATTAAATAAATTATTAATACATTGATTATTAAATGATTCTCACAAAGAAAACTCCAGGTACGAATTACTTCATAGGTAAAGTATTCTAAACACTTAAGGGAAAAAATATCAATTTTATATAAATTCTTCCAGAGAACAAAAAATGAGGAAATACCCACTTGCTTTGTGACTATAATGTAAACTTTAAGTTGAAAAACTTAATGAAGATCTTATGAAAAAGAAAAATTACAGGCTGATACCACAAACATAGATATAAAATTCCTAAATAGAAAATTAATCAAAATATATAAATGTATTATGGTCAAGTAGCTTTACAAGGATGCAAGGTTGGATTCATGTTTGAAAATCAATCAGTGCCATTTTGCACACCAACAAAATAAAGAATAAAAATCACATGTTCATTTCAATAGATGTAGGAAAAGCATTTGATAAAGTACAATATCTAAACATGACTTAAAAAACCTCATAGAAACTAGAAAAAACTCTTAAAATGATCAAGGTTTTTTATAAAAAAAAACTATGGGGAACATTGAATTTAGCAAAATGTTGAAAGCTTTCCTTCTGTGACAAGGAATAAAAGGGTGTACTCTATAATCCTGTTCATCATTGAATTGGAGGCCCCACCAGTGCAAAAATGTAAGAAAAATGAATGAAAGTATATGGGTTTTTAAGGAAGAAATAAAACTGTAATTCTCATATGATATCATTATCTATTTAGAAAATCTAAAATAATCAACAGAAAGGCTAATCAAATTAATAAAGATACTGGCAAGATAACTGAATACAAGTTTAATACATAAATATCAATTGCAGTTCTATATACTGGCAAAATTGGAAAATATAACATTAAAATGATATTTTTAATAGCATAAAACACACATATCTTCTCAAAATAAATATGAATCAAAAACATATGCTAGAATGTTTGTAGCAGCTTTATTTATAGTCACCACAATGAGAAACAACTCACTGTCAGTAAATGGATAAATAAGTGTAGTATACATCATACAATGAAATACTGTAATAGCAGTGGTTCTTATAATTTTTGATCTCAGGACACATTTATATTCTAACAAAAACTTGAGGACCTTAAAATGCTCTTGTTTATAGCTGTTGATAGGTACAGTATTAATAACTGTAACTGAGATTTTTTAAAAATATGTTGTCAAGAACTGTGAAATGTCTGAGATTTACCCTGCTTGCAAACTAACAAGTTAGCTTGCCACAGTTTCATGGATGCTGGCAGAAGATACAAGAATATCGGGTCAAAGACAAAGGACTTTATAACTTACAGCAATAGCAGTAGCCAGAGTATCAGCATTATTTTACGCCAGTTGTCTGAGGCCCCTTTCCCACAGGGCAAGATGATTAGAGCCAGGTGACACAAGCACATGCAGTGAGTTGTGTTACAGGAGAAAAACCCTGAGCTTAGGAGTGTGAATTTTTTTTTTTGTAATGGGCAGTAGGCATACTGCCCTTTGCTCTGGAGGGAAATACTACCTGTCTTCCAAGGCTGTCACTATATAAATATCCTTTTTTAAAAAAAGTAGTCCAGAACAAAGGCAGTGTTTCCACTCATAAGAAAGTGCAGAAACAGAAGAGACCCATGGAGAATTGTCTTCCTCCCCATTCTATGTTAACATATTTAACATATTTTATGAAAAATAACTATTTTCCAAGACAAAATAAAATTAGTTGGGAGAGTGATGTTGCTTTAGAATTTTGTAAATCTATGTGATGTCTGGTTTAAGAAAGAAGCATATTTGCTTTTGCATTCACTCTGTTTTGACATCACATGTAATATACCCTTTGGAAACTTATGTACACTCATGAGAGAATGAAAATGAAACTGTCAGATCACATCTGGTGATGATGAGGATAGTTTTGATGTCACTGACCCTCTGAAAGGGTCTCAGAAATTCCTAGGGGTTTCCAGACTACATTTTAAGAGCTGATTCTATATAGCAATGCAAATAAATAAGTGTAGGAACTAATTCCATGGGTGAATCTCAAAGAACAAAAGAAATCAAACACAAATTTGTACATACTATGTAGTTCCATTTGTATTAAGTTCAGAAAGATAAAATTAATCAATTGTGACAGGAGCAGGAAGGAAGGGTTAGGGATTGGGAGGAGATACGGATGGGGATGGAATTGCTGGCTACATTTTAATTCTTACTCTGAATGTTGTTTTCATAAATATGCTTACTGTGTAAATTGGAATAAAAGAAATGTATACAAAAAGGGTTTTAGGAGTGTTCTGTATTAGAGAGTTTATGTGTTGTGTTGTGCTCCTCCCCAAATATGTTGAAGTCCTAACCCCTAGTACCTCAGAATGTGACTTTATTTGAGCATGAGGTCATTGCAGATGTAATTAGTTAAGATGAGGTCATACTGGAGTAGTAGGCCCTTGATTCAATATGACAGCTCTTCTTAAAAGAAGAGAGAAATTTGTACAGAAACGCATCCGGAGAATGTCATGTGACAATAGACAAATATTGGAATTATGCAGCTGCAAGGCAAGGAATGCCAAAGATTGTTGCAAATTACCATTAACTAGAAAGAGGCAAGAAAAGTTTTCCCCACAAGTTTCATAGGGAGTATGGCCCTGTGGACAACTTGAATTTGGGCTTCTATCCTCCAGAACTGTGAGGCAATACATTTCTGATATTTTAAGCCATTCCATTTGTAGTATCTTATTATGGCAGCCCTAAGAAACTAATAGAGCAGATAACTGGGAGCAACCTAGATGTCTAATAATAGATGACAAATTAAATAAATGCTGCAAGGAAAACATACTCTTTTATTAAATGAGGTAGATCTATATGTGCTGATATTAAAAATGTTTAAAATATATTAAATCTAAAAGAGCAAATTATAGGAAAATATATGTTGTATGGTCACATTTGTGTAAAGGAAACTAATAAACGTGTGTGTGTGTCTATGTGTCTGTTTGTAAGGAAATAATAGAAATATCAACAGTAGTATTTCTGTGCAATGAATAACCAGGAAAGGGGAAAATAATTTTTTCAAGTTTAACCTTCTTTGCTTTAATTTCTTTTACAATAATAATGTTGAGTTTTTATAAGGGAAAACGCAAATCTGTTCCTTTACTGTCTGAATCATTTCGATGGGTTCTCTTTGCCTGTATTATAAAGGCCGAAATCCTTATCCAAGGCCTACAATGATGTGGTTGCCCCAATCTCTCTATCCTTAGCTTCACCTCTTTCTGTCCCTGCTCTTTATTCTTCTAGCAAAACATTTTTAGCTCCTTTCACTAGATAACAAGCTCCACATAGATGGTTACTCTATCATCAGTTGCTATATCTCTACCACTTAAAATAGTGCCAGAAACATGGAAGACACACATTTGTTGCACGAAAAAGTAAATTAATTAATTAACTGCTCCAGTGCACCACAAAATTTAATAAGTCAGGCCCTTCTGTCTAAATTTAACACGTTCAACTTTTCTTCACCTATCTCTTTCACATATGGCTTAGCTTAAACATCACTTCTGCTAAGAAGACTTCCTAACATTGCATACTTGGCTAAGTCTGTCTGGATCTAAATTCCTGGGACACCCAATATTTCTCCCACTTAACACTCAACATTGAAATACAGGTTGAGTATCCCTTATCCAAAATGCTTGGGGCCACAAGTGTTTCAGAGTTCAGATTTTTTTTTTATTTTGGAATATTTGCATATACATAATGAGATATCTCAGGGATGGGACTCACATCTAAACATGAAATTCATTTGTTTCATATACACCTTATACACACAACCTGAAGGTATTTTATACAATATTTTTAATAATTTTGTGCTTGCAACAAAATATGTGTAAAATACTCATCTGTGGAGTTTTCCATGCATGGTGTCATATCAATGCTCAAAAAGTTTTGGATTCTGGAGCACTTCAGATTTATTTATTTATTTATTTATTTTTCTTTATTGAAGTATACTTTACATATCATGCCTTTACTCCATTTTAAGTGTACAATTAAATGATTTTCAGTGAATTTACCGAGATGTAAACTTAATCACATAAATCAGTTTTAGAGGAATTCCTTTCCCCTATTGAGACCCCTAATTCTGCTCCCCAACTACTTTTCAAGCATGATTTTGAATTTTCAGGTTATGTATGCTCAACCTGTAAACTTGTACAGTAGTCATGGGTCGCTTAACAATGAGGATACACTCTAAGAGGTACATCATTAGGTGATTTTGTCACTGTGTAAACATCATAGAGTGTATTTACACAACCCTAGGTGGTATAGCCACATACACACCTAGAGTATATGGTATAGCCTATTGCTTCTTGGCTATCAACCTGTACAGAATACTACTGTACTAAATACTGTAGGCAATTTTAATACAATGGTCAGTATTTCTGTTTCTAAACATAACTAAACATAGAAAAGCTACAATCAACTTGATATAAAAGATAAAAAATGGTAATGATATACCTGTATAGGGCATTTATCATGAATAAAGTTTGCAAGACTGGAAGTTGCTCTGGGTGAGTCAATGAGTGGTGAGTGATTGTTAAGGCCAAGGACATTATCATACACTGCTGTAGTCTTTTTTTTTTTTTTTTTTTTTACAAATACCAGATTTTAACAATAATAATATTAATGTCAGAAACCAGACATTAATATTATTATTTTTAAAATTTATTTTTTTTTTTTTCTTTTTTATTGGGGGAAAACTACAAAGCATTTACAGTATAATGTTTACAGTCACAATTTATAGTGAGCTGATTTCCCAAAATATATTACCACTCAAGTTGACTTATCTTGTTACATTTAAAAATCT
>CAUYRT010061705.1:0-19366 GCA_963574885.1 Lepilemur ruficaudatus | reverse complement strand
ACTTGTGTTGGCACATTAAGTTCTCAATGAATAGTAATTATTATGATTATCTAAGAAATCAAGCGGTTGGATTTTCTTCAAATTTCCTTCCCATCCCCACAGTCCTTGGTACTGTCAGCAGTTGAACGATGTAAGACTTTTGTAATCTAACTCTTTCAGAACTCATGGAATTTACAAATCTTATTTCCTCTTACGTAAATGTCTATCTGACACACTGTGGCCAGAATGCAAGAAAATTAGAAATGCATAGCTGTCCAATCACCTGTATGCCCCCTACCCAGGTCCCTGTGCAGGAGCTAATGTCGAGAGGTAGGAGTTACACAGGAGGCGATCCTGGCCCATTGGACTTCATGGTAATTTAGATAAACTTCCTCCATCCCTTTCTCATTTATCTACCACCTGGCCTCCTGTTCTCACCTGAAAGGGCAACTGTAGACACTGGCCCCATTTTCTGAGGCTATTTCTGCTGATAAACCCAGCACCGGGGGGCTTGGCTATCACGGACCAACTTGAGGCCAAAATCAGTGAGAATCAAGCAGCCAACATGCTGCTTCCCAGAGTCCCAGCCATGGCCCTGGGAGGAGCGAGAACACACACAGCAGGTGCCCATTTCTCTCCACAGCAACCGGTCGTGGCAATTTCCCAGATATGGCCAAAACCAATGCTGAAAGAAAACTGTTGAAGGAGCAATGGAGTAAATGAATGAGAAGGCCCAGATACGAGCACCCTGAGCTCTTGGCCAGAATGGGGAGTCACTGATTCAAGGCCAAACTGATGTAGGGCCAACACAGGAGTGTGAAGCAATTCTCCCCATGACCCTTTACAATGACAGTGAGGAAACAAGTTCGAGGCACCCTCCATCTGAACACATTCTTGGTAGCAACCAGCTAGTTAATCTACATATAAATAATCCTTACTCTTCCTACTCCTCCATGAACCACTCAAACAATTTTTCTTAGAGGAAAAACCAGGCATGTGGACAACCACTTCTCCACTTGCCCCTCTCAAATTTTTAGTGTTCATTGATTTATTCATTTATCCATCCAATCCATAATTATTGAGTACACACCATGCCTCAGCTAGGAACTGAAAATGTAACAAGAACATGACCTAATTCAGCCCTGGCCCTCAAGAAATTCTCATTTTGGGGAAGGAGACAAATAAATTAATCGACAATTATACCCTGATAAATACTGTGGGAATGAAGGATATGGCAAAGGGTGCTAGAGGAAAGGCATGAAAATCAGAAAAAAGAAGTGAGGAAGGCTCCAGGAAGTGGTTCACTGGGACTGAGTCTAAAAGTATCTGCAGGAGTTAGCAAGTTAGAAAGGCAGAGAGATGGGGGTGTTGGTGGTTAGTATCAGAGATGGAATTCTTGGCAGAGGGAACAGCAAGGGGGGGTAGGCACAGTGTGTCCTAAATCTTGCAAGTAGCTCAGTGGGACAGGGAGTGTGGGGGGAGATGATGTCTTAACTACAAACTACAGCCAGAGCCTTGCAAGTCCTAAGCCTCAAGGACCTAGCTGAAGCCATGGAAAGGAATAGTTATCACCTATGGTGTGTAGGGTGAGAAACACAGCGCAAGGACCGAGACCTGCAATGGCCCTGGTTATTTCTTAACACCCTATTCAACTCCAGACAACAAACTTCACCACACTAGAGCTCCCCCACTTTTTATCCTCCCTAATACCTACACCCACCCTTACCCAGCTATCGTCTCTCTCTCTACATTTTCTAATGTCTCAGTTGTCATTAATATAGAGGAAGAAGAATAAGAACCATCAACTCTTTATGTTTTTAAGTGATAGCAGGACTTCAGACACAATGCTGCTCTAGAGAATCTTTTTACAGTGGGATAATCATTCGCAATAGGTCTGTGTACTATCCTGGTTATAGAAAGATGCTGACATTTAAAGAAGAGAGTGTAAACTGTATTTTAACCTCTACGTGTTGCTAATTAAGTATTTTCCACCAAGTCAGTGAGCAGACGGTTTCCCAGACTTTATAGCCTTTTGTTTTAGTGCTGCCTTGGTAGGAATCCTGGCAGAAAATAAGTCTGTTGTTTTTGCTTAGTCGTCCTTGCTTGCAGGACAGACTCGATAGATTATTCTCACGGTATGTTTTCAACTTAAGGTTTCCAATTCCTTTTGGCCAGGGAAGCCCTAAGTTTCATCCTCTGAACTTTGACAGCATGGAAATTTCTTTTTTATTGGATTTCTTCTAACTAATCATTCTGCTGCTATATATTGTAATTCTCCGCCCAGAAAGGAAATGGTCTTCTGGAAGGAAATGCTGACTCTCGTTTCTCATTTGAGGACGGGACACTTCCCTATTCCTTGTGATGAAGGGCTCCCAGGTACATCTTGTTCCTACTGGAGGAGCGAAGCTCCATCGCCATGGTAACACCATGGAATGGCAAGAAGAAGATGCAGAGGACCCGTGCTGACATCCAGGGCCAGCTACATGGGCGTATGACCTGTGCATTCACTCAAGGCCCTGCATTTAGAAAGGCCCCACACTTGGCTTAATACTCTGCTGTCATTGCCTTGAAATCATCAATAATTTTTTTTAACAAGGGACCCAACATTTTCATTTTTCCCTGGACCCTATAAATTAGGTAGCCGGTCCTGTCAACATTATAATCTCTTTTGACAACAAGAATCAGCCTTCATGTTCCATTAGGTCTGGTTTCCAGTAGCAGAAAAGCCAGTTCACTTCCTCCTTCCATCAGTCCTATGGCTGTATGCCTGGTAAACCACATTTCAGAAGTCCAGAGGGCAGAGGGTACTGCCACTCTGAAAGAAAGTGGAAAGACAAAACCATACTCAGTTGAATACCGCCAGGAACCACACGCAACTTCTTTGCCAAACTTCAGCATCATTCAGGATAATGAAGACAGCATTATCAAGGTGCTGAGAGTTTCCCCATAGCTGAACCCAGCTCCAGGCATAACTTCCATCAGGCTAAGGAACATTCCCTATAGAGAAGTACTTGAATGATAAAAAAAAAAAAAATTGCAACTCACAGCAATCTGGATCTGTTTTCAGGAAGTGTAAAGAGAGATGCCTCCTCCATTACACCTTTTGTTCATTTAAATGCTGTTAATCTAAAAACCAGGTTAACAAAATAATGCTCTGTTTTTTTCTATTTAGTCCAAGAACACCTGGCTTGTTAGAACAGAAACCCGAGAGGAAGGAATCATTTCAATTGTGGAGAGTTTTTATGTTTAATCTCTTTATTCATTTATATTTTATCCAAAGGAGTAAAGCTGTTATACTGGATTTCACTTGCAATCATGTGACACTCAGTTGCCAAGGATATCAATTTGCCTAAAATTCTGGCTACAAAAGGAGATGTGTGAGTGTGTACACATACATATACTTAATATACATTTATAATGTATTTCAACTAGTGTAGCATAATTTTGGAATACTGATTAAAGTTTGCTTAGTTAAAATATTCTAAAGTGATAGATGTTCCAAGTGTACTGATTTGATCTTTACAAATTATATGAATGGATTAAATTATCATGTGTACCTCAAAACTATGTATACCTCTTATGTATCAATTAAAAAATTGTTTAAAAATAAATACACATAGTATGAAAAAAGAACATATTATTAACTTTAAGATTTTTTTTTATTTCAGAATATTATGGGGCTACAAACATTTTGGTTGTATATAATGCCTTTGCCAGGGAGAATGACCTTTATCAAAAGGTCCCAAAACAACAAATACTGGCGTGGATATGGAGAAATTGGAACACTCTAAGATTTTGATTACATGTTGAAATTATATTTTTGATAGATTAAATAAAATATACTACTAAATTTTAAAAATCTATATGTTGTTAACAATAGAGGCAACAGCATACTGGAAATGCTTCATCGGCTCTTGAGTGCTGAGTGTACATATCTCTTCCCAACTGTACATTCAGTGATATCACCTTGGTATCTTGAAGTCAGCCAGGAAGGGAGTATTTACATTATGGTGTCTCGGTGACATATGCTACAAACCAGGGCACTTTTCCCCTGGAGTTCCATATACCACCAGCATACCACCCTTTGGAGCTAATGGTAACGAGTTCTAAAAATTAGAAATTGTAAAACTTAAGATATTGTAGATCCAAGTGATTAAAACAAAACTGATAGAGAATGATTAGAGTTTTAATTTCACATAAAAGAAGAGAGGAAGCTGGAAGAATAACATTTAACTCCATCATCCCCAACCTGTTTCTGGGGACCACTTTCCAGGGAGATAGCCTAAGACACAGCACTTAACTACTTCCCCATATGCTGAGCAATACTGCACCTGAAAATGCAATGAGTGAGTATGTGTAGTCTGTATTGGGACTGGGGCTACCCAATGTCATGAGTACAAATCATAACAATAAATAACTACATAAAATTATATGTGCCTTCATTTTGTCAAAGTCAATATTAAAAGAAACACAATTTTATTAATATAAAGATGCAGACAATTAACATGATTGGAACTCTATTTCATTGTCTCATTTTGCTTAAATGTATAAAAATAACCTCAGCATTATATATATCACAGAGGAAAATAAACTGATTAAAACTGAAAAGGAAAGTTGCCAGGTTTTTTTTCACATCAACTATACTCACGTGAAGGAACCACTTCCCAAAAGGGAATTACAAGAAATTAAACAAAGAATTTATTGCTCAGCTGTCTGTGGCTCCATAAATTTATGGCCAAAGGGAAAATTGCACCAGATGTATTTTGTAGGGGGATAGGGATCCACTGCATTTCATCCGTGCTAGGAAAGGTCTTACAGGAATGATCCAGCCAATTTTATTTCATCATTTCAGCTTTTAGATATATCACTAACCACCCTCCACAGCCCCACCAAATACCCAACATTGTATTGACTTACATCTTTAACAAAGGAGAGCTAGAGAAAGGGATAAAGAATGCTTATCAGAATTTTCAGGTCCTATGTGTCATTTAGAAGGGCAGTATATACTCTTGTTTTGTAATACAAATTAAAGACAGGAAATCTGGACAAAATCTTTTGGACTAGTGAGAACACATAGAAGATGTAATGCCAGAGTAGGTTAAAGACATTGCTTTACAGTGCTAACTACCAGTACTTTAGGGCTGATACTTTAGGACTATGTGCCCAGCACTGTGCTAAATTAGCCCATTTAATCCTCACAACTACCCTATCAGGTAGGGTAGTTATTACTTGTTATAGACTCCATTTTACAAATGAGGAAACTGAGGCATGGAGAGGCTAAGTAACTAAGAGATTGAACCTGAATTATAAAACCAGAAAGTCTAGTTCTAAGCTAGAGTCAATGTGTCTGTGCTCATAGCACCTATACCTGGCTGTCCAAAACATGAAGAAAACCAAAGAGAAGAAAACATAAAACCACCAAAAAAACAATTTAGGGCAGGATATTACTGCTGTTCTTTTACAGAAAGTTAATCTTATATAAAGTACCATATGTATATATGTATGTTTCTTTTTGAGAAAATTTTTCTACCTTCCCAGACTTAACCCTCATTTATTCCCTTGAAAAGACTTTCTCTTCCCCACCTCCTGATACAGCCAGCATCCAGCATACAATGTTGCTGATGAAATAATTTTTCAACGAATGAATCCATCAACCAATTAATCAGTAAGCTAATGAGTGCCATAATAGCTATAACATTCAACTCACCTGGAGTTGAACAGTACTTGATGGGGTTTGTTGTTTTGATAATCCTGGGGGCTCTCAGAGCATCAGGATAAGCTTTGAAGCTTTGTAGACTAGAGCTCTGAAAAATGTAGTTTGAACAGATAAACAGCATTGAGAAAGATCAAGTCTTTAATGATGAGCCAAGGATATATAACAAGCACGCAAGACTGTTCACATCACTTAACTCATTAATTCTTATAACAATCCATTTGGTAGATGAGAAAATGGACGCTCAACATATAAAGCAATTTGCCCAAAGTCACACCAGCAAATGAGTGAAAAACTGACGGCATGAGCACAATTTTTCTAACTCCAAAGCTCTTTTCACTAGCATCCAATATTTCAGGTAAGTGCAGGAGCAGAGCAGGGTTGCAGGAGGAGGAGAGAGAATAAAGTGAAAATAAGATGAAATTTAGCCAAGAGATCAGCTTTACCCATGAACCTCAGTTTCTACTCTAGTTTGCCCTAGAAATATTCAGCCAATTATTTTAATCCCCCAATTCCCTTAAAATAAGAATGACCCAGTTATCACAGTCCTCCCAACAGGAAAGTCAGGGCTGACAGCCAATTAATTCCGGGCTTCACTCTGTGCTGGCAGGGGCTCCCACAGGGAGATAGCCTCAACGGAAGTTCTTTTCCACCTTCTGAGTTGGAGGTAATTGACCCTGTATAGGAAATTCTAAACCTTGGTGCCCTTAGGCAGCAATCTGGCCATTCATTTGCAGAGTCTTGGCACTGACCTGGCAGCTGCACATGCCCCCTGAGGAGTTACAGCTGTCTGGTGGGACACATGTTCCCCCTAATTGAAGGTGATGAGCAAGGGGCTGGTGGGGAAATATTGGCAGAAGCTCCTCTAACATCTTGTGATCGGACAAAAACTCACAAGGAGCCGTAATGGACAAGAGATTCTGCCTGCAGTAGCATTCCTCCGGAGAAGAACCACCTTGAGGTGCAGTAAGTTAGAGACGCCCAGCAGAATCTGATGATGGGCAGTAGAGAAATTCCTTTAGAAAAGAATTCCTAAGGAAGAAGTGTAAAGAAGTGAACAGTGCAATGCCTTCTCCTCATTGATAATACCATACATTTGAAAATCTGCAGCATCCACAACCTTCTCCTGCAGTAGCATTCACAACCCTCTCTACTCACTGTACCTCCGCTTTCTAGTAATTGGTTTAATGGGCACTAAAAGCATGATGAGGAATGTAGCATACTCAATTTATTACTACAGCTCATTTCATAGATAGCAAGCCCACGCCTCACATGCTGCATTGAATATATAGGTTACATTTAAAGATCAATATCACTTGACTGCAATTTGATAAGTGCTTCTAATTTAATTTCTAGCTATGGCATTTACTTAATCAAATCTTTGGCAATGAGAACCCATTCAAACACAATATGCAATAAGCAGATTTGGGAAAGAGGGGAATTACAAGGTGAATAGTAAGAAACTTAAATGAATGAATCAAGTTCACTATAACTTGAGTAAAAACTCTATGTCTTTAAAAATAAAATTCACAAGCGTTAGCTGTCCCATCACTGGAGGAAAATATAATAATAAGACATTTTTCTATGCAGGGACTCTGGGTAAAAGATATGATCGAATCAGAAATGGCACTGCCAATATAAATAATAAGATCTAATGGGAAATACCTTATTACCTAATCACATATAAATGATGTCTTTACATTACATTATGATCTGATACTTTTAATCACTTCAAACATAAAGTGTTTTTTTAATTAAAAATATCCTACTCAGGACATTTTAAAGGCAGCTTGGAAAGTGTTCTTAATATATCTAAAAATTACTCTAGGTGTCTAACTTAAAGGCTTCACATAGAATTATTTTGTTGTAAACGATCAAAATTATTTTTCCCATTGGATCTCCATAATATAGCATAATTTTCCTCATTTTATGTTTTAAAGGCTTTCCATCCTCCCAATAAGAGCTGCACAACCACATATGAAATCATTTGCATCAGCCCTTTATTAGAAACTTTGGGCCTTTAAAACAATATGGTTAAAGCAAGAAGAAAGAAAACAAGTCAATGATGAAAGATGAAAGACCAACACAGAATGTTCTGAATGTCAACTCAAATCTTTAGACTACCAAAGAAAAGTGCCCTTCACCTAAAAGGCAGAAAAAGAACATAACTTTGCCATGCCAAGTAGGGGGCTTTCATGGTGCTCCTTCCCTTAGGGCTGTTCTCTCTTCCCTTTCCCTCTCTCCAACATCCCAGGGGATCACCGACTTTCAGAAGAAAAGTTCTCTAGCTCAAAACATAGTGTAGGGGAGATGGTCTGGGTACCCTGGAACTTTGTAAGTGATAGCCTTGTGGACTCCTTCCCTTGGATTCAGGAAAGGGACCCATGCCATCCTCCCCCGGCCACTCCCCACCCACATACAGGTAGATGAGGACAGAGCTTCTCTTTGTGTACACAGTATTCCCCAAGAGGCCACCTCCTGTCCCCAGGCCTTTTAATATATCCAGCTGGGAGAGGGACAAGCCCTGAAGACAGGCAGATGGTACCTGTGGATAATGGTCCTATGCACACAGAATATGAGGTACTTTTGTCCTTAGCTTTAGGCCTTGTCTGATTTCTACATTTCTGAGACAACTGGGCACACCCTACTCAACAGCTAGCACAAAGCTCTTATATTGAAAACATCCTAAATGTTCATCTCTAGGAAAACAGAAAAACAAAACTAACATATTCAAATTATATAATATTGTGCTAAGAGGAATTAACTAGATCTATGTGTATCAACATGGAGAGATCTCAGAAACATAATGATGAATATAAAGTGAGACAGAATGAGAGGAGCGGTAATCTCTAACCTCAGTTTCCTCATCGGTAAAATGATAATTCATTCACTCAAGAAATCTTGATTGGGTGCCTTCCAGGTACCAGGACCTGTTTTAGGTGATAGGGATATAGCAATGAAAAATGAAATAAAAACAACTCTTCTTTCTTAGAGGTTACATTCTATTGGTATGAAACAGGGAAATAAACATTAAACAAATGATAGAGTTAAATTTATGGTAAGTTCGGTGATTAAAAAAAAAATTGGATAAAAGTAAAACAAGGAAGAAAAATGTAGCATCAGAGGAAGAGGGCTAGGAAGTTTTAAAATAAGATCCCACTGGAAAGGTGACATTCCAGCAAAGACGTGAGAGCTGGGGGGAGACCACACACAGACTAAGACTTGGGGTTATTAATGAAGATTTCTCAAGCCTATTCTGATTAACATACATCCTTTTCCAGTGTAGATATAAAATAAAATACTCTCTGTTTTTATATCTTGTCAGGTATTTTGGTGAGAATCTACTTTCTGGGGCTGAGGGGAGGAAGATTAAACCTGGAAGTGATTTTAATTTGGATCAACCTGTACCTTTTAAGGGATTAGGTAGAAAAAAATTGTACTGTTATTGAATTATTCAGAAATAATTATGCCTAATATATCTGGTGCTGAAGGAGGAGAGCCAATACTAAGAATTCTGATGTTGAAAACTTTTAGGAGGCTAAATGAAAGCATCTGGCTTATTTCCTAAAGAACAATCTCACATAAGCCAAAATCTTACAAGCTTGCTTCCCAATACAAAGCTAATCATAAAGTTAATAGCAGAAGAAATTCTGGAACAAATGGAAGAATGTCAAAGTTAATGTCTAGAAATAACTGCATGTGAAACCCAGCTTCTTAATGAACCTGTGATATTAAGCAAGAGAGTTCACTTCTCTGAGCCTCAGTTTTCACATTTGCAAATGGAAATATACTCCCACCTCTCAGGAATTGAGAAAAAGAATATACCAATGTTTGTCCTACACCTTTCTCTCTGCTGAATTCTAAGCTCTATGAAGGTAAAGAGCATGTGTGCTGCACTAATCCCAGTGCCCCAGGACCTACCGCATGCCCTCCTGGCACATATAAAGTGCTCATTAAATTTTTATGGACTAAATTAATGAATATATGACAATATCTGGAATAGTGTCTGGCACAGAAGAGATTCTGACACAATAAAATACTAGTTTCATCCTTTCTTTTCTTTCCTCCAACATTCTAGGAATTTTTCTCTGCCTAAATCATTTAACCTGGTCTTGTGCTAATAATCATGAATCCCAAAAGGTTTTTTTTTCCTGTTCATAAATTGACTTGTAAGGATTATAATACAGAATCTTCAAGCCATGAACATGATCCATGCACTGAAAATGGACTCCTTTTTCCAGAGTATGCAAACCTTGGGTCTCTCGTCCAGCTCTGGCATTCTAATATCCAGGTTGTGCTCCTTTAAAAGTCTTTTTTGTGATATGAAAAAAGCACATTGATCTGCTTGCCTCAATCAGGGCCTCCATCCAGGTATCCTACTCCTCAAAGACTTACACTCTCTGCCTGAACCAGATGTTTCACTTAAAGTGTTCAGAGTCCAGGAGGGGTCAGCAGCTGGCTATCACAACCTCCTGGCTGGGGACCAAGATGAACCTGTTAGAGGCACAAACTGGGACCAAACTGGGCTTGCATGGCATCTCAGAGGTAGGAGGAGGGGAGTGCAGCTACTAATACCTCTGGAGATCTAAGCTGTTTCTTAAAGGAGAGAGACTGAGGAGGGACTGCAGGTGTTGTAAATTGTATGAACAGAAGCCACATAGTATAATGTTTAAGTAGATTCCGAAGTCGGACTGGATTCAACATCCAACTTCACTAACTTTTTACATCACCTTGGCAATTGTTTAACCTGTCTATGCCTCAGTGTCCCCTCCTGTATGATATGATACTAACAGCCAACATCTACTGAGCATGCCCTATGGGTTAGGCCCTGTTAATGCATACCCGCATTAAACCCTCACAATAGCCCAATGAGGTGGATGCTAGTATTATTAACATCTTCATTTTACAAATAAGGAAACAAACACCTGGAACAGTTACATTACCTGCCCAAATTCACACAATGGATTACATTACCTGCCCAAGTTCAATGCCCAACTAGCCAGCACTTGCATTCACTACACCATTGTGAGGACTGAATTAGATGATATGTACTAAGTGTTTACAATAGTGTCTGGAATATCATCATGCTTTGGAAGGACAATGAATAGAACTACATGGCCAGAAATAAGGGATCATGAAGTTCCCTAAGCAGTGGGGCTGGTTAATAAAAATTGAAGAGTTTTGGATTTTGTACCACGAGACTTGGGAAGCAATGAAGGTTGAAGCAGATGAGGCGAAGTCAACTAATTAAGAGACCATGGTAGTGATTTACATGTGAATTGATAACAGCCTAAAAGAGCATGATGACTCAGAGAATGAGATAGCAAAAGCACATGAGAGAAAGGGGGCTACTGAGAAGGGTGACTATTTGGAAGGGCCACCCAACAGAGAAGGGGACTTCAAAATGTCTCCTTGAATCACAGCAGGCAAGCATAATATCATTCCTTTAAAAATGGGTGGAGAGCAAGATGAAAGTGGGCTTTCAGAGGAAGTGGATGCATTCAATTTCAGCCATGTTAAATTTTAAAAGAAAGCAAGACATGGCAGCCAGATAGAAGACAAAGAGACAAGGTTTCTCATGTATAAGTGAAAGCAGACATAAAACGTGCCGTTAGAAAGGAGACTCTGAAACAGAACTCACGTTGAGTAAACCTCTGCTTTACCATTTTTTTCTCAACAGTCACAATTTGTTGGGCTCCAACTCCTTGTTATGTTTTAAGACTTCCCTTATATGAAAGTAGAAGACTTTTGTGGACAATTAAGAAATTTTCACATGTGCTTCTTTTCTAAATGAATTGCGATGTGAAATAGTTTATATTGGCAGATTCTTAGAGCTTGAGTCTTTACCTTGAAAAAAAAGAAAAGAAAGGTCTTTCACTGAAAATGGCTTCTCAACCATTATAACCAAAAGAGACAACAGGCAAAAAAAAAGCTTTCATAACCTTTTATCTGAACATTCTGTTGAACTGTTCAAATTATAAGAACTGATGTCTGAGTTCTTAAATTTTGAAAGCTCACAAAATAAACTTTCCGCTCTCTTCAGAAAAGATGCGATATTATCTCTGCAGGAGAAAAGATTGGGAAGGGTTAGAACATTCTTTACACTTTTCATCGATGTCAAATGGAATGGGAGACCTGACTATGTCAGGAGGCTCATTTGCTTCACCCTGTGCCTGCCAAAGCCCAATATGCTGAAATTCTCACTCAGTTGTTCCTCTCTGTGGGATGCTTTATGCCACTAGGCATTAACGGTTGAACTGCCAGTCTCAACTGCCACTGTAAATCTTCATATTCTCTGCCACCTATAAGAGTTACTTGAGAAATGGCTCCCTTTCCCAGAAGTGGTCTTGGGCCTGCTGTAGTGTGATGTATAATGAGTATTTCAGCAAGAGTGGAAGCAGGTGGAGACAAAGGTAAGAAGTCACCCAAAGTGTCTTCTAACTGGAGAATCCTGACCATAACACATCAGAAAGCCGTGATGTCAGTGGGTGTGCAAACTACGTTATTGCATAGTGGGGGACAAGTTACTTACACCTGTGTCCTTAGTTTCCTCATATGCAAAGTGAAGATATAATGCCTACTTTCCAATACTGTCAGTGGAAAAATTATATGAATAAAATGCCTAGAACGGTGCTTAGACATTCAATATTTATTAGCACCCCCAGTTCTGGATTATGAATGAACTCATTCTCTAACAGTGCTCCAAACAACTACCAGAATCCCCTTGTCTACATCCGTGGCCCTTTGGGGAAGGAGGGTTATGGGATCATAAAAGCATAAATGGTCAACACAATTTGGCTAGCAAAATCATAGGAGGTTTTTTGACACCAGCTGTACCCTACACTATGAAAGTTAAGGGATGCCTCTGTACTAACTTAAAGAAAAAGACTTTCACATGGATTTTACATCTAAAACCTCTCAAGACAATATGAGGGTCACGCAGAAGATGGTAGAAAGGGGAAGAGAAAAAAGGACCATGGGGGTAATATATTCAAGAGAGAGAGAGGGGAAGCATCTTTTATTTATTATCCTAAGAGATTTATTCACATATTTTATATAGTCTCTTAGCATTCTGTGGTTCTTTAACATCTGTTCATAAAGATGTTATCAACATTTACTAGAGAATGTTGGTCTAGCGTCATTGGGTCTACAGGAAAACACCCAGATTACATATTAATAGATCCCACATATGGACCCAGGGAAAGACTTAGAAGTAAGAGGTATCCTTGAGGGGCACTGCATACTAGATATGGAAATTCGGGATGGTAGGCCAATTATTACTCAATCCTAGAGCTGCTACAATTCCAATTCCACAATGCTTATCTAGGTAGTACAAAATACTGCCCTAATCCCCTTCGGAGCCTTCTTGCATTTCTATCCTCCAGACTCATCACATGAGCCCATTTGAAGTGGCCATGCTTCGTCACAGATCAGCTGTGGAATCCTAATAAGTCAGGCATTCTAGAAGACTGTATATGTCAAAGGAATTTTAGAATAACACCATCTAGAGATGCACTGCTCACTTATCAGTTTTTCCAAAAGAAACCAGATTAATACATGGATTGTAAATATATGTGTCACACAGATAACAATAAGAGATTGTATCAGAAGTTCACATGTTACAATCATTAAAATAACTTTTCCTCTTGGTCTCAGGTCAAAGGGGCTCCCAGGTTCTTCATGTTATAAATAAAGATAATATATTTCCAGTGATATTAATAAATAATGCTAAAATACCTTAGCATTAGACCAGTATGCTCAAGAGAAATCAAAGAAAGCACAGAACTCAGTTTGGTCCCATTTGTCCCTTACATAATTTTAGGGAGTACCACATAAATGACAAGTACCACCCCAAGTGCTGAGAATACAGGAATAAATGACAATCTTCCTGTCCTTAAGGAGATTACAGTCTGTTAAGGGAGACTGGCCCAGCATTGCACATATACAAAATAGCACGATGTGTGCGTTAGTGTTATAGAAGTAGAGGTGCCACGTGCCATGGGAGCACAGTGACGTCAATAATTGAACTAGATCTTTAAGAGTAACAGAGTGTGGAGGAACATTCCAAGCAGAATGTACACAAAATGTAGAAGTGCAAAAGAATACGGTGAATGGAGGAATGATAGTGTTTTAGCCTAAGTCCCCTAGAAAGCAGAAAGTAAGAATTAAGGCACGAATACTTAATTTCAGGAGGTACATGCCCAGGACCACAAAAGTGACCCAAAAAAGCAGGGCTGTGGGCCTGGGGAAGCACGGAAAGATGTGATACAAGGCAATACAGTGTGTTACAATAGCCACAGTTTTGCAGAGAGACACAGAGCCAATCAGCAGGCATGTTTGCTCAGTACAGCTCTGCAAGAGCCACCTCTGGGAACAGTCGACAAGCAAGAGAAAGGAAAAAAATTTATCTGTCACGTTTCCCATGGAGCAGGGTCAGCTGGCCCCTTGACAGCTGCTTGAGAATCTAGATCATACACTGGGGAGTGAGGTCCATCCCAGTCTGAAAACGAAGGGATGACCTGGGGCAGGTGGTCTGACAACCAAGAAAGCAAAAGAAAACAGCAGCTGGGACTCTGAGGAAGCCGTCACAGTTTTTATGACTAGAAAATAGAAAGCATGGAGGGAAGAAGAGGGAAGATGGGGCAGAAATAGCAGAGATTCACATGTGAAGGCTTTTGTGTACACCTTTGAAGAGCTTAGATTTCATCCTGTGGGTCAAGAATATTTTTAGGAAAGGAAAAGTCATCCAGACATAGTACAGGGTTAACTGAGTATCTAGGTAAAAATGGATCTGCATTTGCTACTGATGGCTTCAGTAACTGGCCAAGGTTAAAGAAATTCATTTGGGGCTATTCCAAATTTAGAAGTAGAGACAGTCAACTGAGATGCTGTAATTACACAGGGAGCAAACTGTCAATGAACAAGCAATGGTACATGTTCTTGTCTATTTGGTTTAACTGCAAATAGGAAATAAATTATGATTTACTCAAACAACAGATGGATACCAGGCCACATGGTATCTTGAGTTGGTCTTGAATTATGTGAGTTGGCTGAGATCACTGTTGAAACTCTCTGGGCAAGTGCCTCCTTTTCACACCTGACTTACAAAGCAATCACCCCGGAGGATGCAACCACATTTAGTGCTCTTTGAAACACAACCAAGTATAACATCTGGCATTTTTTGGAAGAATGATTTTTTTCACTGTATAGTATTAGTTGTTGTCTAACAACAGCCAACATTGCTAGACAGCTTTTCATAATCCATAATCTCATTTAATCAGCATAGTTTATCAGAAATGCATTATTACCCATTTGTACAGACGTCAAAATTCAAACAGATTCAGAAATATTAAACACTGTGCCCAATTCCTACAGGTAATTAATGATCCTGCTGAAATTTTGGACCTTAATACATTTGTCTCCAAAGCCCACATTTTTTCTAAACTACATTGCTGCCTCACAGAGATGTTTTGTAAGAAGACAAAGCCTCTTTTTTATTGTTTGTTTGGTTTTAGTGAGAGTACAAAGCCTTAGAAGTCGAAAATATATCAAAACACCCACACCCGTCATTTTCCTATGACAAATTCCTAAAAATCTTTCTTGATCAGATTTATCTTCTCAGAAGATACAAAATCTAGAGGGAATGAGTTCCACATATACAATGTGAAGTTTTTCTTCCCATTGAGGGTTTTTAGTTCCCACCCTTAAGGTTTACAGAGTTCCCATGAATTTATTAATAATATTCTGAAATTCATCTCAAGGATTTCAAAGATTTTTTTTATGTCATACATCATCCTTTATGGTCAATAGACCAGAATTTAAATCTGAGCTCCTCCATTATGTAGTCTTGGAAAATGATTTAAATTCTCTGAACTTCCTCTTCCTGGGGTGTGAAATGGGGCTAATAGTAGCTCTCTTGTGGGATTTCTAGCCTGCTAGATGAGAGATTTATGCAAAGCACAAAATAGCAATGGTTTGCCTGAGAGTTGCAAGAGCGTCAAGTTCTGAGCTGCCCCAGTGGTGCACACACTGCTACCTGATCTTGACTTGAAGTTTGACTCTTGCATTCCCAAATCCCCTGATTTCCATGGGGGCCAGAATAATGCCTTCAGAAATGAAGACACTGTAGAGATGAGATGTGATTAATATGTATGCACCTTAATCTTTACAGTGAAAGAGAACAGTGATCATTTGTCTTCTGTGTTCTCTTTTATAGTTAACATCAAATAGAATAGGACAAAAGATGTAAGATCGCATGGACTGTAATCTGTCTGGGATCTGCATCTCTGGCCCTGGTTGTTTTCACCTATGGGCTTCACCTTTATGTCTTCCCTTTCTTCCTGCTCTGATTCTGCTATTTCTGAGATTAGATTAGCAAACTTGACCCCTATTCCCTTACCTTTCACTTGGCAACTGCATTTTGGTTTCTTATCATTCTCATTTGTTCAAAAACTGTTGCAGAAGATTTCTGGATAAGATGCTGCTGGAATAATAATGTCTTATCCCTTCCCACCTGATCCCCATTGAAACTATCAATGAACATATTGGGTCATTAAATATGAAATGTCTGATTTCAAATCAAAAGTGTAGTTTATTATATCTCAAACAAGAAGCAGTACAATTAATCAAAGTATGTGCTTAAACTACTGACACAGTTTTGCCAACTTAACGGTAGTTTGTTTTTGACAGCAGCAAATAAGCCAGAAGAGCAAGTGGTGATGAAATTGCAAAAGGTGTTTTCCAGGGCTTGTTGAGAATTGAATATTTTTCCTTGCAAGAGGTGGTCCAAAGCCTGGAAGAAGTAGTAGTCACTTGGTGCAAGGTCTAGTGAATACAGTGGATGACAGAGTTTCCAAGTCCAGCTGCTATAGTTTGAGCAGCATTGTTTGTGTGACATGTGGTCAAGTTTATCTTGCAAGAGGACATGCTGGTCTCTATTGACCAATCTTGCCTGCTTAATCACAAGCATCCTCATCATTTCATCAAATTGGTTGCAGTGGACATCCTCTGTAATCAATTGACCAGGTTTTACAAAGCTGTAGTGGATAAATAACAGCACTGGACCACCAAACACACACCATTAGCTTTTTTTGATGAACATTTGGTTTTGGATTGTATTTTGGCACTTCATCTTTATCCAACCATTGTTCCAAATGCTTTCAATTGTCAAAAAGAATCCATTTCTCATCACATATAACAATATGGTGTAGAAATGGTTTGCCTTTATGTCCTGACAGCAAAGAAAGGCAAGCTTTGAGATGATTTCTCATCTGACACTCATTTAATTCCTGTGGTACCCATCTATCCAGCTTCTTTACCTTGCCGATATGTTCCAATATTGTTGTTTGTAATAGTAACATGAAACCTTACTGTTAATTCACACCTAGCTTGAGATGTATTCGCTTCCACTACAGCTTTCAGCTCATGATTATCCACCTTGGTCTCAGGTCACCCACATGGGTCATTTTCAAGATTAAAATCACCAGAACAGAACTTTTCAAACCATCTGCCTACTGTGCATTCATTAGCCACATCCTTCCCAAACACTTCATTGATATTTTGAGCTGTCTGCGCTGCATTGGTTCCACAACAGAACTCATATTTGAAAATAACACAAATTTTTGACTTATGCATGATTTCACAAAAAATGCTCCAAAAAAATATAAAAGATGATCACAAGCCAAAATCTGCATTTAAGACTAAGGATGTACTTTCCCAATAAACATAAAACAAGAAGTGTCAAAGTGAAATGTCAGAGATATCAACTGTCAAACTTAGTACTTAAGGAAATAAGACATTTCACAGTTAATAACCTAATAAAAATTAAGCTGCAGAAATATTTTTAATATTTAAAATTGTAAGTATGTAACTGGAGGATGTTCCTTTAAATTAATATACTTTCACATAGAAAATATCTGAAATAAAATATGAAATAACAAAATGTCATGAGATTATGGGAGATTTTTATTTACCCTATTTTGCTCTTATTGGCTTTAAAGTGTTAAATGAGCCTGAATCACTCCATAAACAGAAAAAAGACAAATGGTATTTCTTTAAAAAGAAAAAAGAAAGAAAATTTGAAAATATAACACTGCCTACATTTTTTAACTAACAGAGGCTGTAGTTTATTTTTATTTTGTCTACTTTGGATCATAAATAGCAATACTAAGTACTTTGAAATATGCCCCAAGGCTAGTAAATAAGAAGTGCCATATAATTCCCACAGGAAAAATACAATGTACGCATTAATTGTCTTGTGGTTAGGCAAAATGTAGATATTTTAAATATCATATAATGAGTTTGCTACTAAAATTTGAAATATGCTGATAAAATACCACAAAACATTTGAACAGCATGGCTATTAAGATGATTTTAACTTTCCTTTTAATCATAAAGAATATAAAGATTAAATTCAGATTTGTTTTAATCATCTCTATATAGTCATATCTCTTTTCAGCATTACTATTAATATTATATCGCTTGAAGCATTCTCCATTAGCACTCTGACATAGAGAATTTAATATCTCTATTTACGTCTTCAACTTTCTCTTTTCCAAGGAACACTGCAGTCCAACAGTTTGTCTGTTAGAAATGCACTCAATTACAGTGTTCCAATCTTCTGACATGTCATAATAGTTGCTAAGAATGATAGCAACACGAAAGGGGTAGGGAAGAAGAAGGCATAGACAGATAATTAGAAAACTTTATTGAAGAGCTTAAGAAATGATTAAAGTATCAATATTGAATCTTCAAAACTCCTCCACTACGGTCTATGACAGCTGCACAGTGATTTATGAATTTATGTTGTCTTAGATTTTCTTCATATTCATATTTTCCTTCTGTTCTATGTAAATTCTTGAAACAGACACATTTTTAGAGACTCCTTTCAATCATATTTTTAAATTAGGCTTAGAAATCCGATCTACTTCTCTCCAAAGTTCTTTCTTCCATTCTTCTTTCCTTTTTTTCTTCCTATAAATTGAGCACCTACTATGTTCCTGCACACTGCTAAAAGCCAGTTGTGAAATGAAATAAGATATAGATCTTGCCCTCAAGGAGCTCATAGCTGAAAATCAAGTCAAGTTTGTAAATAAAGAATTTTAAGTTCTATAACAACAGTTTTTACAATGTCCCTAGTAGCACAGAGAAGGTGAAAAACTGGTGTGTGAAACAGTTAACGAGGAAGAGCTTGGATGAAGGGAGGTTAGTTAAGAGGTTATTGCAATTTTCCTCTAAAGAGAGAATAATGTCTTCAGCTACGTTTTGTCCAAGAGAAAAGATCAAAGGAAATAACTCGGATAGAATAGGAAGCTGAGTGCAGGGACTAGTAGGACCAGCTGCTATTCCCAAGTATGACAAAATCTATAGCTGTAGAAACACACAAGTATCTTTAGGAACCATAGCACAATGTGATAGAGATCATAACTGAGCTATTTTTAACTTAAAAATTTAATCATAAAGGCCAGAACCCAGAAGGTTCTAATTTGTCTATTGAAAATGGCTAACATTTATTATGCCAATTTTTAGGCTAAGCTCTTTTTTTTTTTTTTTAATTGGGGGAAAACTACAAAGCATTTACAGTACAATGTTTACAGTCACAATTTGTAGTGAGCTGATTTCCCAAAATATATTACCACTCAAGTTGACTTATCTTGTTACATTCAAAAACCTACT
>CAUYRT010061704.1:0-52920 GCA_963574885.1 Lepilemur ruficaudatus | reverse complement strand
GTGGGATTGCTGGATCAAATGGTAGGTGTACTTTTAGTTCTTTGAGGTATCTCCATACTGTTTTCCATAGAGGTTGCAATAGTTTGCAATCCCACCAACAGTGTATGTTTCTCTCCATATCCATACCAGCATTTATTGTTTTGGGACTTTTTGATAAAAGCCATTCTCACTGGGGTTTGTGATATCTCTTTGTGGTTTTGAGCTGAATTTCTCTGATGATTAGTGACATTGAGCATTTTTTCATATGTTTATAGGCTATTAGTCTATCTTCTTTTGAAAAGTTCCTGCTTATGTCTTTTGCCCACTTTTTAATGGGGTTGTTTGATTTTTTCTGGCTGATTTTTTTGAGTTCTTTGTGGGTTCTGGTTATTAGCCCTTTATCAGATGTATATAGCATGTGAGTATTTTCTCCCATTCTGTAGTCTGTCTATTTGCTCTATTGATTGTTTCCTTAGCTGTGCAGAAGCTTTTTAATTTAATCAAGTCCAACGTATTTATTTTTGTTGTTGCTATGATTGTCCTTGGGGCCGTCTTCATAAATTTTTGTCTAGGCTGATATCTAGAAGAGTTTTCCCGAAAGTTTCTTTCAGAATTCTTATGATTTCATGTCTTACATTTAAGTCTCTTATCCATCTTGAATTAAGTTTTCAGAGTGGTGAGAGATATGGATTCTGTTTCAATCTTTTAAAATGGCTGTCCAATTTTCCCAGCACCATTTATTCAATAGGTATTCTTTCCCCCAGCGTATATTGCTTTCTACTTTGTCAACAATGAGATGGCAATGTGTGGATGGTTTTATATCTGGGTTCTCTGTTCTGTTCCATTGGTCTATGCCTCTATTTTTGTTCTAGTACTATGCTGTTCTGGTTACTATAGCCTTGTAGTATAGCTTAAAGTCTGGTAAAGTTCCTTCAGATTTGTTCCTTTTACTCAAAGTTTCTTTGGCTATTTGGGCTCTTTTATAGTTCCAAACAAAGCAAGAATTATTTTTTCTAGAGCTGTGAAAAATGACATTGGTATTTTGATGAGGGTTGCATTGAATCTGTGAATCACTTTGCATAGTATCGACATTTTAACAATGTTGAATCTACTGATTCATGAGCGTGATATGCTTTCCCATTTATTTACATCATCTGCAATTTCCTTCCTTGGTGATTCGTAGTTCTCTTTGAGGAGATCTTTTAGACCAATATTCTTTATGAATATAAATGCAAAAATCCTCAATAAAATTCTGGAAAACCGAATTCAGCATCACATCAACAAAACCAATCTGCCATGACCAAGTGGGCTTCATCCTAGGGATGCAAGGATGGTTCAACATAAGTAAATCCATAAATGTGATCCACCACATAAAGGGAAGCCAGTATAAAGATCATATGATCATCTCAATAGATGCAGAAAAAGCATTCAACAAAATTCAGCAAACTTTTATGATAAAAACTCTTAACAAAATAGGCATAGATGAAACATACCTCAATATTATGAAAGCCATATAGGACAAACCCATAGCCCACATCATATTGAATGGGGAAAAGTTGA
The DNA here is from genome assembly GCA_963574885.1 of Lepilemur ruficaudatus. Taxonomy (NCBI): domain Eukaryota; kingdom Metazoa; phylum Chordata; class Mammalia; order Primates; family Lepilemuridae; genus Lepilemur; species Lepilemur ruficaudatus. Next base: position 51,381 of record CAUYRT010061704.1, on the reverse strand, counting down.
AAGCATTCTCATTAAGAACTGGAACAAGACAAGTATGTCCACTGTCACCAGTTCTATTCAACATAGTGCTGGAAATCCCAGCAAGAGAAATCAGGCAAAAGAAGTAAATTAAGGGTATCCATATGGGGAAAGAGAAGGTCAAACTATCACTCTTTGCTGACGATACGACCTTGTATCTAAAAACCCCAAAGATTCTGCCAAGTGACTTCTGGAGTTGATAAATAAATTCAGCAAAGTCTCACCTACAAAATCATTGTACACAAATCAGTAGCATTCCTATATACCAACAACTGTCAAGCTTAGAACCAAATCAAAGACTCAATGTCTTTCACAACAGCTACAAAGAAAATAAAGTACCTAGGAATATATTCATCCAATAGTATAGTTCTTACAAGCTTGTAGTTTTACAGGTCTGTAATGATTCTGTTTGTTTTCTACAGTTAGTAGTTGTAAAGCAAAATCACATTTTATGCTTCATTTTTCTCTATAAATTATATTTCATTTTAATGAATGATGAGTAGTAAATTTCTTTCCCTGAATTGATTTTGGGCTATACCTAATACATCTTGAGTTACTATTGCACAAATTATAATAATTTCTCACTAGATACCATGATGTCATGAAGAAGCAGCAAACTTTTAAATGATTTACATGGGTGAATGTGACAGAGCAATGTTCATAATAATTCATGACTATCAAAATCTAGTTTTCAAAATATGGATAATATTTTGTGCTAGATAAAGTCTTAGTAGCAATAGCATGAAAAATAACTCAGTTTTACATGTGCATGGAGTTTTAAGCTAGACTTATGGATTGCAAAATATTATTTTGGGTGACAATCACATCCAGTAAATTTATAGTAATTTGTATCTTAGATACTATCCAGCATGCAAAATATCTATCATAGAATTTTTAGTAGTGCAACTATTGAAAGAATTGAAAGCATTTGAATTTCACACATCTTAGAAAAAGCATATTGCTTGCGGAAGGTCTTTCAAACTAACAAAAACATTGTTTATTTGACAATTCCTATAGAAAATTATTCATTTATTCAATAAATATATTTAACAGGCTATTAAATACCCCCAGCCTGTGCTTCTAGCAAGTGACTCATCCACTTTATTTGTTATTGGTCTTTTCCATCTATCTTGATTCAGTTTTGGTAATTATATGTGTTTAGGAATTTATCATTTTCTTCTAGGGTATCCAAGTTCTTCATTACAGTTGTTCATACTATTCCCTTATGCTTCTTTTCACTTCAGAGACATCCAGTGTAATACCTTCTTTCCAAGTTCTCCTTGAATTTCTTGTTATTTCCAAGGTTATTGCTATACTTAGTAAGGAGAAGCAGAAAGAAAAGTCTAGGTTGGTGTGCTCTCAAATTATTGCTTCTACTTTTAAAAATATTATTAACAATTTCTTAAAGCCTTATAAAGCTTAATAGAAAGTAATGAAAGGAAGTTAATTTATGATTATTTTTGCATGAAACCTACCTCAAAGGCATAGATGCAATGAGTATGCATTTATGTACCTGTTCAAACATAAAAGTATTTATTGCAATCTTTGATTCTATATGTTGGACATGCCTAAATGTGATCAGTTTTTCCAACTCACATTATAAAGGACATGTACTTGTTTCTTTCCCACTTTACTTCCTGGAAGCTATAATGATTAAGGCAGAAAGAATTAGTAGCTATCAGAATTTTATCCCTCAGACAACCAGATGAAGCTGCTGGTCCTGAAATACACAGACACAAAAAGTATGTCACAATTTCAGAGATTGAGAGTCTTCTATGAAAAGCAGGCATAGACCTTCCAGAGGCCCATCAGAAACCCTGCTCTTCAGAAATGGAAACTTCTACCCAGGAAGTTGTATTTTTAAAGTGCCTATAATAAAGCTGTACTATATGATAAGTGTTAAAAGATAAGAGTCAGGTAAAATTTATGTCATGGGGAGAGACATGTTTTATATAGCAATTGCAAAAAAAAAAAAGGGCATGTGTATAGACACACACACACATTTATTAAACTAATAAAGCAGGTTGGTTTTCTGTATGGTAAAAAGACCTATAGGCTGGGTGCGGTGGCTCACGCCTGTAATCCTAGCACTCTGGGAGGCCGAGGCAGGTGGATCATTTGAGCTCAGGAGTTCAAGACCAGCCTGAGCAAGAGTGAGCCCCCTGTCTCTGCTAAAAAAAAAATAGAAAGAAATTAGCTGGGCATGATGGTGCATGCCTGTAGTCCCAGCTACTCAGGAGGCTGAGACAGAAATATTGCTTGAGCCCAGAAGTTTGAGGTTGCTGTGAGCTAGGTTGACGCCATGGCAGCATGGCAGTCTAGCCCAGGCAACACAGTGAGACTCTGTCTCAAAAAAAAAAAAAAAAAAAAAAAAGCTCTACAATCGGTTTGAGTGATAAAAGTGGATTTTTCAAAATGTTAACCTATCTAGTTACATTTCACAGTAAAAATCATTTAACAATTAACATATATGTCAGGCATGATAGATGCCACACTTCAGTAATGTAGGGATCACAAGCCCAATCTAATGTCACTTGTTTCAGAAAGCTTCCTGTCCTTCAGAAGTCATAAGGTGGGAAAACCACTGACTGATAAGGCAGAGGAATTAATGGCTTTCAGCGCTACTACTTGCATCTACTGCCACATTCCAACATGTCCCAAACTTCTATTTTTTCAATCTGTGCTTTCAACCTGGAGAAGCACAGTCATGCGCTTACATGAGAAATATGATTCAGAAGCGGCATTTACTTTGTCAGCTGCAAAGTAATTCAGATTGCTATTACTGCTTCTCACCGTGCTAGTGACACTTCCAACACTCATCATTTATTAATGATAAGTGAATTAAGGAACACTTTCCAGTTGCTCCATTTTTTCAAAATCAGCTATGAAATGTTTGACCTAAACTTTTTAAAAAAACATTATTGCTCATTTTTTTAGGTTACCTATGTTTCCTTCTTTTTTCTCTTGCATTTCATTCTGCTTAATGAGGTGATCAGCCAGCTTTGTTTTGAGGACTCCATGGCCTTCTTGCTGGAGCAGAAAGGGCCAGCTCTGGGTCCCAGCCCTGCCACTCCTTGGCTGCATCAACCCAACAAGCCTTGATAATTAGGTTTTTTCGCAGAGCCCAGCCCTGGGCCTTTAATCAATGAGAACCACCAACATCTGTGAAAAGGGAGATTTTAACATAGCTCAGCAGATTTTTGAAAATGGTGAAGGCAGATGAATTGTACGTGTGTTGAACATCAGTAAGTGTGTGTCCTGGTCCATTGACCAGTTGCTAGATTTGTATTAATATAAACAGATATCCAATATAAAATGTTTCAGAAATGGCCATTTATAATGTGCAGATGAGACAGATTTTTAACATAATATTATTGTTATCCTCTGCTTCTCTAGGCTTGTTATTAATTCAGTATTTTCTAACTTCGTACACATTTTAGTACTAAGGATAGTGTCTGAAGATCATACTTATCTTTTCTATTTTGTTCCATTAAACTTACTCGAGTGAGATCTCCACCAGAATATAAGCTCCTAAAACACAGAGACCTCATTTTTGTTGTCCACTGTGGTTCCCACTCCGGCCCAGCAAAGTGACCAGATGATGGAGAGAGATGATTAACCAGGAGCTATACACAAAGCTCAAAGTACTTAGTGTATAGATGAGGTTTTCTGTTAGAATATATGACCTCAAAAACAAAATATTCTTTTCTTAGTCCTACTGAAAAAATCAACTAACAGATTTATGCTAACAGAAGATTTTCAGTAAATTACCTCTCCATTACTTTGTTAAGAAAAATATTATATGACATTGAGAATTATTTTTACAAATTGTTCACCCACAAAGATACCATTTAGTATGCATTTTGGAAATGATATATTAGAAGTAGGTTTTATTTGAATATGAATTTCTATGCATGGGAGATTCATAACTTTTTCTAAAAAAATTTATTGTGAATAAATGTATCTTTGTTGAGGGAAAAAAGCTTTAGAAATGCTAACATTGTAGAGACACTAATGGCATTTTTAGAGACATTCATAGGCATTTCACTTTGTTATGAATATCTTACAAATATTAATACCTTTATGGAGAAGGTAGTTCATAATCTGTAATAGCATTTATCATTTATATTTATACTGGGATGGTATATGTATTTTTAAACTGTCCTTTATAAATATATTAACTTTTTCAGTGAGAAAAATATGCCTGTTCTTGATCTAAAACTAGGAACTGAATAAAGTATGTGAGCAATAAGTCTTTTGGTTTTATAACTGTTTCATAAGCTGCATATAAAATAAAATAGTCTTGTATGTATTTACTGTTTTTAGTGTTTACAATAGAACTGGGGATACTATACCAAAAGATAAGAAAATAGTTGTACAAATGCTGGAATCTAAATATCCTTCTTTTAAAAAGTATTTTGTAAAACACAACTCACACATATAGATGTTAAAAAAAAGCCGCTTGTATTCTCAAATGCATTTTTGCCCAAGTGTGTAAGAACTGAGATTTACTTGGAGCTTTTTCTTTTCTTCATGTATTTCTTTTTTGCATAGGAAAAAAATCAAAAGACTGTGGTTTTCTTCCTACGGCTTTGAGCATGCGGTGTTGATATGCTCAGCGCTCTGTCCTCAGCTCCCCTCTCTTCTCCATGTTTCCCGCATTTCTAGGAAATCTTCATGCCTTCAGCTCCAAATCCCACATATGCCACTGCCCAGGGGTCATTTCTGTCGATGTGTCCTCAAACACAACTTGTGTAAAAAGGAAATTATCACCACCTTTCTCCGTCCCCATCTGTTGCCCCTTCTCTTTTATCATTTATTGACCACAAAATGAGTCAGTGTCCATTTTTCTACCCCTCCCTCCTCTCTTATGGCTAACAGACTACTGCGCCTACAAGCTCCTACCTGGTGGACACTTTAGAGATATTTGAGCTGTAATCACCATCAGCCAATCTGTGCATCCTCACTGCCTCGACCCCACCTGGGGCACCATCCGCACGTCTGCATCTGGATTATCCATCAGGTTTATCTCTCCCTCCCCTCATCTTTCTACACGCAGGTGTCGTCAAACTATCCCAGCACAACATCCTTCCACTGCTGCTGAAATAAAATACTCAGGGCTTAGCTCGGTTTATGAAGCCCCATGTGCCTGAGCCCTGCCTAATTCTCCGGTTTTACTCTTGCCTCACCCCACCACGTTTGAGGATATAACAATATGGGATTTCTTTCCACTCCTGGAATATGTAACCACATGTATATCCTGTTCTTTTCTCTTCCTGAAATTATTAAATCTGATTGACCTTTCAGGGCTAAGCTGAGCTGCCATTTCACCAGCTGTCTTTCAAAATTCTCTGAATTTGCAAGAGATAGTTCCCTCCAATGCCCTGTGTAGGACCCTGTGTATCCAGCGCCACAGCCCTGTCACAACTTGTTGTAATTGTCTTTCCATTTCCCCACATGACCCTTTAGTCTGTGAGAACTGAGTGCAGGTGCAACAGCTGTTTGGTTTATGAATGTATCATGGCACCTTAGACAGGGCCCAACACAGAACACTCACTCAGTTACTATTTACTTAAGGAGAGAGTCAATGAATGCCCTAGTTTAGTAGGTTCCTGGCTTTATCAATGGATCACTGAATAAATGTATGAAGAGTAGACTAGATAAGCACACCCCTTACAACTAGTGCTTTTGGGAAATCCTCATGGAGTTGTCCAGGAGAAACCTGGGCATGTGCAAGGCACCGGGTAGGGCTGGAAGGAAAGATGTGGGATAGGTTACCCAAGGAAACCATGCACAATGGAAAGGGATTTCAACTGAGGGCAACATGTTGCGAGCAATAGCATAATTACTAGTTGCTGTGGTCTGAATGTGCCCCCCAAAATTCATGTGTTTGGAACTGAATCCTCAATGCAACAGTATTAGGAGATAGGGCCCAATGAGAGGTGTTTAAATTGGGGGGCTCCAGTTTCATGGATGAGTCAATGCCACTATATAAAGGGCTTGTGGGAGTGGTTCCGTCTCATCTGCTCTTCTGCCATGTGAGGATATAGCATCTTCTCACCCCGCATTTACCCACCCACCGCCAGAGAGCACAATGCTCAATAGGCCATCCTGAAAGCAGAGACACTGGGCCCCAACCTGCCAGTGCAGGTTGGACATCCCCACCTCCAGGACTGTGAGAAATAAATTTCTGTTCATTGTAATCTGCCCAGTCTCAGGTGTTCTGTTATAACAGCACAAATCAGACTAAGACAATAGTATAAAACAAAAATTCCATAAATGGAATCTGAGGAGGAGGGACACAAGCACAGGAGGAGCATGCGATTTGCAGCATGCAAATAAAAGGGGAACATTTCAGGAAAGAAATACATGGACAATCAGACACAATACTGGAGTGATGAGAAAATGTGTATTTTGTGGGATGAAGGTAGAACCATTTGTTTAATGAGAAATCATGGTTGAATCATAAATAAATAATACTTTATTAGACTTTTTAAAAACTCTTAGATCAGAAGTAGTTCACATGGCTCTCAGAGACATTTACTCATTACAAGGTAGGGTGAGCACCATTAAGCACAGGTGTGTATAATTCATGTGGGACATACAAATTCTGAATTCCTAAGAGCCTTTAACATTATAATTTACCCTTATTAAGTGAAATCAAATGATCTATTTTAGCTTCTGAATCCGGAATGAGTTTTAGCTCCAAACATGTGTGGCTGTACTTTCACTTCTTAAAGAGATACTTTAAGTGGCTGTCAAGAAAATAATTTTGATAAATTTAACAAAACTGAAATACAACTAGTCAAAGAATGAGTAAAGTCTGTATCCACTAACTCATATGAATTTAAATTTCAGCTTTAATACATTTTCTATTAGCCATGTAGTGTTTCCTTTTACACACACACACACACACACACACACACACACACACACACACTGTCTGAATATTAGTCTCCTTAACTTCTGATAGCTTTGCTGATTGTGAAATTTTTTTAATATTGGAGATGAATTGTCCTTGGGCCATATGCTCTCCCTATTCCCGTTTGACGTGACTTACCCAGAGGTCTTTGGTGAGATTAAAACAGATGTTCCAGAGTGGAGTAATTGAAATTAGTACAGTCCTGCTTAATCCAGTTGTTAAGTGCCTCACTGATTCTAATTGGAAGCACATGGGAAACACTGACTTACGAAAAGAAAGGAATTCCCCCAGTGAGAGAAGCTTCCTCATTCCACACGTGAATGTTTATTTTTACAGGCCTGAAAGAAAACGGAATTACTTTTATTGTTAAAGATTTTCATGTAGGAAACATTTGCTTTTATTACTTAAATGCTTTCTGCAATCGAAGTTGTGGAGAGAGGTTTGTTGGGAGATTGCACAAGTTTTCATTTGTAGTTCTGTAAAGAGAAAATTGAATTTAGAAATGCAACATAACTATTAGACTCTCTGACACTCTGACATGTTTTGCAAAGACATAAGATCTTTAGGTTTATTGCTGTTCTTTCAAATTTGTGAAAAACAGAAGCAATTCTACCTCATTCTTGTCTTTCATTGTTTTTCTTTTCTTTCTGTATTTCTCTTTCCCTTTCTCCTTCCCTCCTTTCATTTTCCCTACCTCACTCCATCCTCTGTTTTTTTATTCTTTGTTTTTTCTTTCTTCATTTCTTTCTTCCTTCCTTCCTTCACTTCTGTCCTATGGTTTAAAAATAGGCAAATCTCTCAGATCTGTAGTATAAAACAAAACTCTTTCTTGAAACTATCTTAATGTCCTGGAAAACAGCAATATAATGTTTAATCTTTTAGATCAAGATAGCCTCTCTTTCTTTAGTAAAGTATGTATTTGGAAATCAAAATAAACTTCTAAATATAAGCACTTTGCTGTAACATGACATAAATGTTACTGAAATAATTTTTGTTCTATAAAAGCAAACACTAATTTTGAATGGGCTTGGGGGAAATCTAGCAATTGGGTAGACCATTGAAAACCTAATAAATTTTACAGTGAGAAAATTGACAAGAGAAATAATTGATATTTAGGAAGATCCCGTGGAATGCTAGCACAGGAAGTTCAGGATGGGTGCAGAATTCCACAGAAAATGTCATAAAAGCAAAAAAAAAAAAAATCAAAAAACAAAAAACAAAAACACACACAACAGTTTGGAGAGGTCAGTCCCATTCTCATTGGTATAATAAAACAAGAAATGGAAATGAAAGACAAAGTTAGGAAAGGAAAAGTGAGACAAAGGAATCCCCCCAATTTTTTTTAAACTTAAAACCATAAGCAAATTTATTAAAGTTATTCCTAAAAGCATTACAAATATAAAATCTATAGTAATATAGTTAGCAAATAACATACAAAATTTCTACACTGAGAACTGTAAAACACTGCAGTGACAATTAAAGACCTACATAAATGGAGAGGTAATCTCCACACTCATTGATATTCAACTGTCCTTGAGACTGCAAATATTATTAAGGTATCTTGGAAGACAGAACAGTGGTCCACACAGATGTCAATGCCCTAATTCCTGGACCCTGTGAATATGTTCTCTTACAAAGTTAAAGAACTTTGCATTGTGACTAAGTTAATGATCTTGAGCTGGGAAGGTTTTCCTGCATTATCTAAGTGGACCCAATGGAAACACATGGGTCCTTAATAGCAGAGACACATTTCTGGTTGAAAGTCAGAAAAAGAGGTGAGTATGGAGAAATGACAAGAGAAATGCAATGCTGCTGGTTTGACAATAGCAGAGGGAAACCATGAGCCAAGGAATGTGGGCAACCCCTAAAAGCTGTAAAAGCCAGAGTCGGATTCTCCCTCTGAACTAGAAGAAAACACAGTGCAGCCAATACCCTGATGTCAGCCCAGTGAGACCCCTGTCAACTTCTCACTTGAAGAATTGAAGACAATACATTTTTATTGTTTAAGCCACCAACCTGTAGTAATTTGTTAAGGCAGCCATATAAACCTAATATAGTAGCTCCCTATTTAAAGCAATCCCAGTCTAAATCCTCGCAGCCTTTCTTATGGAAATTGAAAAGTTCATTCTGAAATTTATATGGAATGCAAAGTACCTATAATGGACAAAATTATCTTGAAAAGAACAAAATGGACTTTTCTCAAGACCTACTATAAGTCTTTCATTTGTAAGATTTCAAGACTTACTATAAAGCTACACTGATTAAGGTTGTTAAGTAATGCAGTAAGGGTAGATCAATAGATCAAGGGAACATAAAATATAGGGTCCAAAAATGGGCAGAATATATCTAGTCAATCGATTTACAAAGGTCCCAAGACAATTCAATAAGAGAAAATAATCTTTTCAATAAATGTTGCTGAAAATCAAATGGTGCTGGACCATCCAAGCCTTTCCATGCCATTTACAAAAAGTCACTTGAAATGGACCATAAATATAAAAGTCAAAACTATAAAGCTTTTAGAAGAAATTACAGTAAAATATTATCATGACCTTTAAGTAGGTAAAGAATTATTTGGACATAAAGGCACTAACTACTAGAGAAAAAAATGTACAGATGTACTTAGAAGTAAAACAGAAAAATATTTTTTGGTCATCAAAAGACATTTTTAAAAAGATGAGTAAGCAAGCCATAGATTGGGGAAAATATCTGTAAAAAATACATCCAGAACATGCAAAGAACATGTACAGACCAATAATAAAAAGATAAATAATCCAGGAATAACTGGACAAAAAGTCTTTTAGTAAGCCCTCCACAGAAGAAAATACAGGAATGACCATTAAACCCATGGAGTGTTCACCATCATTAGTCATCAGTAAATTAACCTGTACTGAGCCACTATTTCACGTCTAGTATAATAGCTAAAACAGTTTTACAACAACAGTATCAAGTGTTGGAGGGGTTGTGAAGCAAATTGCTGGTGAGGACGTAAAATGTTAGAACTACTTTGTAAAATTGCCTAGCAGTTCCTTATAAAGTTAAGTATACATTGACCAGAACACCCAGCATTCCACTCCTACAATTTTCAAAAGACAAAAATGAAAACCTAAAAACCTATGTTGACCAAAACAATATATGTCCATAGTAGCCTTATTCAAAGAGCCAATAACTGAAATAGCACAACTGTCAATTAAGAAGAAAATGATGAACATGCTGTATAGTCATACAAGGGACTACAAAGCAATGGTAAAAAAAAAAAAAAAAAGAAAGTATTGATACAAGGAAAGGAATGAATCCCAAGACCATTAAGTTCATCATATATATTTCCACATTCTATTTATGTGAAGTTCTACAACAGACAAAACTAGTCTGGGGTGATGTAAATCACAAGGCGGCTTCTTGTATGGAATGAGGATTGACCACAGTGGGGCGGGAGGGACCACTTGGTGTTGAGGGAGATGTTCTGTGTCTTAATTATGGTGCTGATTGCAGACATATGCATGTTTGCCCAAATTGTCACAACTGCGCATTTATTATCTATGCATTTTATTGTATTTAAATTACTTCAGTTTTTTAAAGAATGGAATATTTGTTTTAAAAAAAGCTAGAAGGGTTTCAATTTTCAGCACAACTGAGTTGAAGTCTACAATTTGATGATTTGACTCCATTATTTTGGCTCACCCTGCCTAGGAGAAAATGCTGTCTACCAATGTTTGTCAACTGAGAATGAGCTATTTTGTATTACAGAAACACACATTATTTCAGAACCTACTGTTCCCTATAAATTAACAAGGAAATCATAATGACTGTTTAAAAATGTTTAGATCAGAATCATAGTGAAAAAATACATTGCCTCTATCCCTATGTGAGATATGGAAAAAGTGGTGTGGTGATGAAAATTTATAGCCTTTAAAATTGTTAAGCAAATAATAAGTATTTACGTTATAAAAAAGAGTTTGAAAATTAATATGCTAAATGGTCAACTTATAATATGGTTTGTAAGAGAGTAATAAGATAAACACAAAATATTGAAATAAGGATATAAAACAGATAAGAGCAAAACTGATTTAATGATAAAGCAAAGATATGGAAAGGATCGGCAATACCCCAAATATCAACAGTACTCATCTTCTTGTAAGGCTTAATGAGATGAATCAAGTTCTGGAAATATTTGTCCAGAGAGATAGAGAGAAAGGGTGTACAAAACGTCTGATACTTGCATGCAAAAGAAAACAAACCACATAAATAGCACAGCTATTAAAAAAAAAAAAGAAAAAGCACAATAAAGGGATAAACAATGTTATGCCAACAAATTTGAAAACTTAAACAAAAATGGCAAATTTTCAAATCTCTAGAAAATCATAAATTAAGAAAGTTACTTAATTCCATAAGTAAAGGCAGAAGAGTCCTGTATCTACTATAGACCTACATTTTCAAAGCAATGCACCTTTAAACCACAATGATCTGTTCTTTTACACCCAAGAATCTAGCACCATGCAAATGCCTAATAATGAAATTATGAAATATAATGTAGAGTTCCAGGAACTCCTGTTAAGAAGAGGGAGGGTAAATTTAACCAACCTCCTTGAAACAAACAAAATGGAGCCATCCAATCACTTTGGTGATGTCTAAACCTATACGCTGGCACTTTCAGTCTAAAGTACACACATTCTGAGGAAACTCTTGCATGCGTGTGCCAAGAAATATGAACCAGACTATTTATAGTAACATTATTTGTACAAATAAATAAATGGTTACAAATGGCTTCAACGTCCACTAAGAGGAAGGCAGGTATGTTGTGATAGATTTGTGTGACACTTAACTCTGCTGACTCTCAAAAATGCAGTGGTAAGCCATGAAATCAAAGCATGGGAGAATTACATACACCAGGATTTTATTTCCATGAATGTCACAAGCAGATTAAGCAATATATTGTTTTGAGGTACTTCTTGTGTGTATGTGCTAAGCATATAAAGAAAGGTATTAATGGTTAGCCCAAAATTCACGAGAGTGACCAACACTGACAAATAGGGAGAGAGAGAGGTTTGAGGAGAAACATACAAAGATACCATAAATGACATATTTAAAAAATGTGAGTACATTGAAATTTATTTCACTGGTGTTCTTTCAATGGTATATATACATTATATATACTCTGTATGTATATGTTATAATAAATTTTTTAAATATATTCATCTCCCTCTCATAGAGTTGCTTCAACCTTGTAACTTGAGACTGAGTTTTCTTAATTGTCCAATATGACTTCAGATTCATAATGTCTATGCTGTTGTCATGGATGAACAATACCAACAAGTTAGACTTTGACGCATTGCTCGATTAAAACAAAACACACTAAAACATATAATTCATCCCATAAAATGCCCTACAATCAACCTGAAAGTTATAAAGTATCCTTTTCACATCTTCAGTGATTAAACTCTCATTTGATAATTTTTGTTCTGAGTGAGTAAATAGTAGAAATAGTTTAAATATCTGACATTCTTGTAAAAGGAATAGGGAATGGGCATGGTAAAATTATTTAATGAGAATGCTAATAGTTTCTCACTCCACCAGACTGTGAAGTGCTCCTCCAGGGTAGCGAATGTGTGTTATGTACTGCTGAATCGTCAGTGTCTGGCGTAGCGTTTCCTATTTCAACTGTCTTTACTATTTCAGACAAACTTGGTGAAACTTCTTTTGATGCATCAGGCAAACCCAAACCTTGTGAACTGTAATGAAGAGAAGCCATCAGGTAGGTCATGAGCATCCTGGGACCACTGAGTGGTTACTATTTATTTTCTTCCTTTCATTTTGAAGTTGTCCATCCACCATTAGCACAGGTATGAAATGAGAGTTGGACCCTCCTGTGAAACTCTGTAATAACCACCCAGTTCAGGCACAGTTCATAAACTCACATGCCCGGCCCCATCGCAAGAGGCTACTAGAGAGCAGTTTAATCTATACCATACTGTTGTACTTTGTGCATTTTGCTTTTAATGTTTTAAACTTTCAGGGTAGTGATTCATTCAATATAACTTTTTTTAAAATATATTTTTGCTGTTATTTAACTAGTTTCTCATCCTACCAAATACATACTTATACATTAGGGTAATTTTTTTTAACAATAATAGTTTCTTTTTCTACACAGATATTTAGACTACAAGAAATATGTAGATGCTAACATTCACATGCTAATTTAAAACTTCGAAAGTCTTTTTAGTTTTAATAAATAGCTTTTTGAAGATTCCTAAAATTCTCTTAATCACTGCTCTTTTATATGTCCATATACTTATTTTAAAATGGATGCCACATTGATTTGGTAGCTTTTAAAATTTAACAAAAAGTCACTACTCATAGTTATTTTTACAATATTAAGAATAAAAGAACTTTAAGTAAAAAAGAGAAAACTGTAGTATAAGTAATATAATAATAGAAAAATTTTTGAAGGTAATAAATGATACAAATAACTTAATAAGTCTATTTATTTTTCTTGTAGCTATACCTCTACTGACCTAAAAGCACTTTATACTTGTTATTTCTCATTTTAGGTCCTTCTGTAAGTATAATTATCTGATAAACTTCCAGTTTAAGCCAGAACAAGAGATTTTCCCTATTTCTTATTTTATTGGAATTAAGTATCATTGTTTAAGACTGATTAATATTTATTACTTATTCTCTCCTAAGATTTAACAAATAACTGTAAGATAGCTTAATATATATATGCATATATTTGATCTGAGCCAAATAATAAGATCCTGGCAGAAATACCTTCATGTGACATCTAAATTACTTTAACCAGCCCAGAAAGCCACGTAACTCTGATTTATAGACATAGGCGGCCTTGCACTTTAGTTGTGATGATTGGAAGGGATTGGCTGCCGCCATTAGGTTATTAGTTGATATTAATGTGAATTTTTCTTCATGATCTGTCAAGTTTCAGTTTCAATTGTTGCTAGGTATAAATTTGATTGATGCATACCTGTATTCCTGCACAAATATATTCAGAAGTTACTGCTTACATGTAATTTGTAAGGAAATATATTTACTTATATTTCCAATTTAAGAAAAGGTCATGGAGACAGGCCAGACCCACTGTTTTAATAACACAACTGAGTATGTATCTGTACATGTACCCATTTAGCAGAATGTTTAAAGAATGTCTACTATGTGTTTTATAATCCTACCATTGAAATGTATAACTATTTTTGTCATTTTGATTCATATTTACCAAGATGCAGGAAGAGTTTTACTGAGAATGAAATGACATTAAGTTCTTTCATGCTTAGCCTCTCAGTATTTTTTTTATTTTACACATCACCATCCAGTGAATATTACTTTTATATTATTTTATTTCATTTGTAATTAAATATGTCACTGATGTGAAACAAAATAGGCATTTTAAATGGCAGTACTGCAGTTTTATCCCTACCATAAACTTTTAATTTTTTTTGTTTTGCTTAATTTGTTGATAAATTTTAGCATTTTAGGCCCATCAGAATTATTGAAAGTAAATAGATTTCTGTATCTATCACCATTCACTTTTTTCTGATTTTCTTATTTTTTCTCATAGATATTGCTGCTTCTGACTTTATTGAGGAAATGCTGCTGAAAGCTGAGATTGCTTGGGAAGAAAAAATGAAAGAACCTTTATCTGCTCCTACCTTAGCACAAGAGGAGCCATATGAAGAGATAATTCACGACCTTCCAAGACTTTCCAGTAAGCTGTAAGTGTCTTCATTCCGGAATGATAAAGTAGCAGGAAGTTGCTCATTGAAAAGTTAATTATTCTCATTTGCCATCCTCTCTAGTTGCTGGTCATTTTACAACCAATATTGAGTGTGTCTCTCAACTAAAAAGTTAGAAAAATTGAAACTGTTCATCAATATATTTACCAAAAATACTTGTTGACAATTATGAGTTTAGTAAAATTCTATGAAGGCCCTTTAATTTTTTAAATTATTATTTCAGTTATTAGATCAATTTCAGGTACTATGAGACCAACTAATATTTTAAACACATTTAAAGATTTTAGCTAGACTGATTGTGAAGTTTACAGTGACTGTCATGGTAGGTAACTTTCCTAAAGTAGAAAATATAGATATGCATTTATTTACTCTCCTAAGTATAAAACAAATAATTATTATGTGGAATATCTCCTAAAAAGTAACTTTCCTATTGCTTGAAAACAACCAATGTGGGATGGAACATTGCCATCATTTTCAAGGTCTGAAAAAGTACACAAAGTGTAACTCATAAGAATGACTAGTGATAACTCACATTCTAACTAATGTTATATCTAATGAGGAAGAAGTGTCCATTTAACTCATAAAACTATGATGTTTCTAGTTTATCTTTTACAGCATACTTATAGTGTGGATATATACATATATGTGTTAATGATATGTGATAACTTAGATATGCATACATACTCATTCATTTAAAAATATTTATACAGAATCTACTGACCTTGGTGCTGGGTATATATGTATTTTAAAGAAAAAATAGATAATGAACATAGTCAAGTGGAAGTGGGCTGTGAGCATCTAAATAAATGAACAGTGCACATAATTTGGGGACTTAGTTTTAAAATCCTTCAGATCATTTTAAACACCTTCATTAACAGCAATCCAGTAAAGAAATTGCATACATAGTGCAATAATATTATACAAAATTTATAGTATCTGTAAAAACAGTAAAAAAGAGATTGAACATCTGATGGCATGTTACCTTTAAAACCCTTCTGCTTAAATATGCATTAAAAGGAGCAAGAGAAACATGGAAAAATTTACAAAGAGTTATCAGTATAATGTAAAAGTTTTTTAAATCATAGAACTATTGATGCAAAGGAACACAAAGTGAATGTATGAAGATGTAACTGTTAGTATACAACCCCTCTAGAACAATTCCCTATGCATTTGTATATAGTTAATCATGGATTACTACATATTTCTTCAGAGATACTTCTGTGGTTACTGGAAAGAGCTTTGCCTTATAGCTAATATTTTAGGTTAAATAGTTGGAGACTTTGATGCCCAACTTTCAAAAGTGAGTAAAACAACTAGGTGAAAGAAGATTTAAATAAAACTCTAAACCAACTAGACCAAACAGACATATTTAGAGCACTTCTTCCAATACATATTCTTCTTGAATGCACATGGAACATTCTTCTACCAAAATCAGAAATGAAAAAGGGATATAACTCTTGAATTTACACAAAAAAAATTAAAAGGGAATTCTGTGAATAATCATATGACAAAATATTAGATAACCTTATGAAACTGACAAATTCCAAGAAAAATTCAAACAAATAAAACTGACTCCAAAAAAAAAAAACCCTTAGAACTTGCAATAAACCTATAGCAAGTAAAGAGATTGAATTAATTATCAAAAAATTTCTCAGAAAGAAAGGCTTACACTCAGAAGGCTTCAAGGCTGAATTTTTCCAAACCTTTTAAGAATTAACACCAACTCCTCACAAACTCTTCCAAAAATAGTAGAGGAGGGAGTTGTTCTTACTCATTCTATCAGGTCAGAATTACCAAGATACAAAAATCAAATAAAAATATCAGGAAAAACAAAGAGAAGTATAATACCCTTAGGAATATAGGTGTAAAACACCTCAATAATAGCAAACCAAGTCCAGCCACAGATAAAAAGGATTACATGGCATGGCATAGTGAGATTTATAACAAGAAAGAAAGTTGGTTGAACATGTAAAAAGCAGACAATAGGATACACCATATTAAGAGAATAAAGAACAAAATCATACAACCATCTCAATATATGCAGAAAAAGCATTTGATAAAACCCAACACACTTTTATGAGGAAAAAAATAAATCAACTAGGAATATCAGGAAACTTCCTCAAACTGATAAAGGGAAAGTACAAAAAAAGAAAAAAGAACAATCAAAACACAAATAATATCATACTCAATGGTAAGAAAATGATCACCCCTCATAAGATGAAGAAAAAGACAAGAATGTCCATGCCACCAATGCTATTCAACATTGCACTTGTCGTTCTAGCTGGAGCAGTTGGGAAGAAAAAACAAATAATAGGTATCCAAATTTAAAAGAAAGAAGTTAATCTATCTCTATTATACAGTGGACATAATCTTATATATAAAAACCCAAGGAATCTAAAAAAAACTATTTGAACTAAGAATATAGTTCAAGAAGATGACAGGATACATGACCAATACACAAAAACTGTTAGTGTTTGTATACATAACAATTCATAATTCAAAAATGAAATAAAAATAATTTTAATTTACAATAACAACAAAAAGAACAAATATTTACAAGTAAATTTAACAAAGGAGTGCAAGATTTGTACAATGAAAACTACAAAGCATCATTGAAAGAAATTAAGTACGTGGAAAGACATATCATGTTCACAAATTGGAATACTTAATATTGTTAACGCAATCCCTATCAAAATACCAGATGACTTTTTTGCAGAAATTGATACACTGATCATAAAAATCATATAAAAATTCAAGGGGCTAAAATATCCAAAATAATCATGTAAAAAAAGTTGGAGAACTCACATAACTCAATTTCAAAATTTCAAAACATCTATAGTAATTCAGATATTGTGGTCCTCGCAAAGGATAGAAATTTATCAAAGAAATAGAATTTAGAATCCAGAAATAAACTCTTAAATTTATGGCTAATTGATTTTTGACAAGGGTGCCACGACAATTCCATGGGAAAGAATTGTCTTTTCAATAAACAATACTGGGACAAATGGGTATTCACATGTGAAAGAATGAGTCGGATCTGTACATTATACCATACATAAAAATTAACTCCTCATGGATCAGTGACCTAATGTAAGACCTAAAACTATAAAGCTCTTTTTAAAAAAGTGTAAATCTTTGTGACCTTAGATGAGTCAATAATTTGTTAGATATGACACCCAAAAGATAAGCAATAAAACAAAAATAGATAAATGGTATATCATCAAAATTAAAGACTTTAGTGGTTCCAAGGATACCAACAGAAATGTGAAAATACACTCACAGTATGGGAGAAAATGTCTTCCACAAAGTATCTAACAAAATGTAAAAGGAACCCCTATAGCTCACCCATAAAAAGGAAAAAAACTCACTTAAAAGTAAGCAAAACATTTGAAAAGATGTTTCTCCAAAGAAGGACACTAGTAGCCTGTAAGCACATGCAAAGATACTCTCCATTACTCATCAGGAAAATTCAAATTAAACCCGCAGTGAGGTGCTACTTACACCTACTGGGATGGCTATGAGCCAAAATATAAAAAGGAAAGTAAATGTGGGTGATGAGGGAAGGAACTGGAACTCGCACGTTGGAAGTGGGAATGGAAGATGGTGAAGCAGTCGCGAAAAACAACTTGATGGTTCTCAGAAAGTTAAACGTAGATTTACCGTATGACCCATGAATTTGGTGTATTGTTTATCCTCAAAAGAATGAAAACACACATCCACACAAAAACCTGTACACAGATGTTTATAGCAGCATTCATAGTGTCAAAAAACATAAAGAAACAACTTAAATTTCCATGAATTGAAATGGATAAACAAAATGTGTTATACACATATAATAAAATATTATCCGGCCATAAAAAGAGGTGAAATACAGATACACGCGAGAACACGAAGGAATCTTATCAGACAGAGAAAGCCACATACTGTGTGATTCCAATTAAATGGAATGTCAGAATAAGCAAATGAGCAGAGACGGAAAACAGATGATTAACTGCCGATACTGGGGGAGCCGGCATGGGGAGCGACTCACAGTGGCGGCTTCGTTTTTGGCTGATGGAAATACTATTAGAGTAGATAATTGTGAAAGTCTCACGAATCTGTGAATAGGCTAAAAAAAAACTATAGTGAACTATACACTTCAGAAGCATGAATTTTATGCTATGTGAATTATATCTCAGTAAGAGGAAAAATCACATAAAGAAAGAAAAATATTTCAGATTGAAAGCAAATTCTACTAAGTTCGATCAGTGGGACCTTGAGAAAGTTACGTCATTTTTCTAAACCTGTTCCTTACTTGGCAACGGCGATCTAACACTTGAGTAGCTGAGGGTGCCCTGAATAAACAGCACCATCTAGTTTCTGGACAATCTGAGAAATAATCCAACAGTAAAGACAGGGACAGTAAAAGCCCCAGGATACCGACAGAGGGTACACAGTGGAGGTCACAACTGAATGTGGGCGCTGAAAGGGTTTGTGAACATATTATGAACAGATCCCATCACTCAGCATGTTTACCCAGTCTGTCCAGGGCACCATAAACCAGAGCAGTTCTCCTCAGTGAGGTGCTTCCAAGACAAGGCCCCCAATAGGGAGGAAAAAAAAAAATGGTGCTCTCTGCAGCCAGCCTCACAAAGAGGAGGAACTAAAGAGACAGTCTTCCCAGACTCATTTATTGGAGAAGTTCTTTCATTGCCCAGGGATAAAAGGAGGCACAGAATTAGTATAACTTGATTTCTCTTCCCAGGAAGGAGAGAGATGCTTAAGATCAATGGTGTTCTGACCAAGGGCTTTGAGACCAGAGATATCACAAGACACCTGTGACAAGTAAATGAGCTCAGTGGGGAAAATCTTATTTTAGAGCCCATCCAGTCACAGGCATTCAAAACATTTTTAATTGAAAACGACTCAAGATAATTAAGAGGCTAAAATGCATAAAGTACATATGCATTGAACTCTACTTAATATTATTAATAAAATGTATTTATGGTTGATTTGATTTTTAATTGTTTTATAAATGAGCTTGATTTCTATGTCAAAGACTATATACTAAGAACATTTGTAGATTATCTTATTCCATCTTCAAAGCCCTATTAAGGGCCTTGAATTGTCTTAGTTTCTCAAGACCACAGATGACAAGTCAAGATTTGCGTCCCAGAAGCCAGAGTGGGGACCGGACCACTACACAACACTATCCTCTCCTACAGGTAGAAAAAAATGGTATCATGTTTTTGCAGGTAGAAAGAAGAATGCCACAAAAACAGTAGTTGTTGTCAAGCCAGGAAGTAATTCATCGATCAGATACATTGCAACTGACATGAAATTAATGCTTAGAATAGTTGCCCTTGCTGTTCATGTTATTTTATTATATCACTGGAAAAAGAGAAGCAATTCAAATATTTGCTAAGGAAGAATTTCACTTCTTAAATATGGATATTAAACATACCCAACATGTTCCACTCTACTTTTAGGATTATGTTATGAGCTTCCAAAAAAAGAGATGTTAAAATGTAAACAAAATAGCTTATTTGGAATAAATATTGACATATATATGTCTATAGTTTTGTTGATTGGTTTGTTGTTTCTGCTTTAGTCAAAAAATAAGGCAAATCAAAACACCTAATCTGACCAGTAGAAGCTTTAATTTTTTTTGGCATTATTGATGTAACAACAGGTTATAAACAAGTAAATCAATGACTCATTTGTTCTACATAATTACTTATATGGTTTAGTTATATCAGAGCTTTAATACTTGGAAGTTTTATATTGAAATCTGACTTGCTTTCATTTTAGTCTACCATTACCTTTCTTCATAGCTAGAATTAAAAATTAAATAAAAAAAATAATAATTTAAGTTTTATTTAACTCTAAGAAAATGACAAGTAGACTTGGCTAGTTTAAGGATTACAAGTAAGCACATTTGAAAATTTTCTTTTATAATTAATGATTGTGATATATTCTATCTGGTTATTTTCATTGTCATCAGAGTATCATAAATAAATATGAACAGAAGAAAACATGCATTATGAAATAAGTAAGAATAATTTATGATTTAATTCAGAAAAATTTAGTTTCTATAAACTACCTTTTCAGGGCTTGTTTTTGTATAAGCAGGAAAAAATATGGATACTTGAATATTCCTCTATAAACACAATTATTATAAAAAATAAAACTGCCTCTAAAGCTGATAAATGTGTGTACTGTTGACAAAAAAAACAGAGCTTGTTGATTTAGTGTATTTAATATTACAAAGATGATTGATTTGGACAAATTTAATGAAACACTGGGAAATTTTCTAGATGTAGTAAATCAGAGAATCGATAAATTAACAGGAAATATAAATGTGTCTCTCTGAAAAATCTGTATATCATTCAAAAAGGATCATTTCCTCAGAAACCCATTTTGTGGCAGTCTGTGGTTTGGACTTGGTGGCTGGGAAGGGTTTGGTCTCCTGTCTCTCCCTGGGCCTCAGGATTGCTTCGATTTTCTGCAAACTCTTACTTTCAATATGGATCCTTTCATTAAAGGGAACAAATGCTATTGTTCTGTGAAAATCCAAGTTTCACTAACTTAAACCAAGTGCATTTTTGAAAGGTTTGATAACCTGAATTTTAAATATATAATCTGGTCTACCAACTGCTGGTAGAATTTCCTCAGCTTTAGAAAGGTGCAGAAGAAAGTTTTTAAAAAATCAAAGCAGCAGCAGAGAAAGCAAGTAGGGATTGAAATATGAGTGTCCTCCTCTGCTGCAGTCAGGAGCAAGCATTCTGCTGCAGCTAGTTGCTCTCATTTAATTTCATTATTTGTCCAAGAAAGAATTGTGCATATTCCTTAATAGGAGAAGTATAAAATTAGAAAGAATTTAAAAAGTTGCTCCATAAGACCTTTTCCTGCAAGGAAGGAGCTTTTGACTTGTATTTCCTGTATCCTTAGAAAGAACTTTACAGGCACCTTAATGGGTCTATTCCTTTCTCGGAAAGTTCAAATTCTTGCTCTTTAAAGTATGGTCCATGAGCCAGCAGCAGTTTCATCACTGGGAGCCCGTGATAAATGTGGAATCTGAGGCCCCACCCAGCCCCGGAACAGAATCTGCACCGAGATTCATGTGCACGTCAAGTTGGAGGTTTCGTCTCTAAATGAAGACATATTCTGTCTGCATTATATTAAATGTGTTCTTTGGTAATCCAGCCATCAGTGTCTTGGAACACCATCACCATGAAAATGCATTTGAAGCAAGAAAACAGTCCATGAAAAAACTGATGAAGACAAAACCCAAATGAAACGGGCATCCTGGCAGAGGATTGTGCTGGGACTGTGTCAGAGTCGGAAGAAGACAGGAATTCTGGTCTTACAAAGATTTCCTAGAGCCACAACGCAGGGGGTTCTTACCTTAGAGGAATGTATTTTTTGATGTATTATATCTTATTATTATAGAACAAGAAGCAACATCTCAGAAGGGTACAGGGCATAAATACAGCTGCATCTTGACTGTAATGGAAGTGACAAAGGCATGCTGAGGTGGGGTCCCTCTGCACCCACATTCTGGTGAGGCTGTGCAAACTGGCTGTCACCCCTGGGAGGGGACATGGAGGATGAGATTTAGGAAGGGGCCAGGGGAAGCTTAGGAAGATACGAAAGGGAATTGCTCCTTTCACCTTTATATTTTAGCTTTCTACTTGTCCTATTGTGTTTATTCAGTAGCTCTCCTGCCCACTGTTTATCTCTAGCCCTTGTTCTAATGACTTCACCATGTACCACCCAGTCTGAATTATGATTGCCCATTTTTCTTTGTCAATTTTACCCCCAACTTCCTATTCCTTTGCATCATAAGTTGATTTCTTTTTACATTTTCCCAGAATATATTTTGCTAAAATTGTAAGAAAGCAAAATATGGATGGAATGGTTCGTTCTTTCTATTATCTCAGCATACATGTGGAATTTCTGTTGTGCTACCAACTCATATTTGTTGTCCTGCCAGCATTCTGTGCAGTAGATCATGATTCAGTGAAGACATGGACATCACTTCCCCTGTGCCCCACTGTCAGTGGCAATTGCCTGTCTTTAAATACTTAATGAATTGGAAATTCCTGTGTTATTGGATTATCCCGTATTCCACGTTTTCTAAGATGTCTTTGATTCAATCAACATTCTTGAGGTCTCCAAGCGTTACCTGACTTTCAAATTCATGTCTAAAAACGCACAGGTTAGATTTAACTCCTAAGGTCCTTTCAACTGGGACATTCTGTATCTATAAAGGCAAACACTTTTAGGCATCCATTCTCTTTTTGAAGCTTATAACAACCATTTCCATACTTGACTGCTATTTTCTTTCCATTCTGTTCTTTCTTTGCTTCCGAGTGGGTGCCTCCGCTCTGTGTTGTCTTTTCCATCCCTAGCTGCATCCAACTGTCTCACTTGCTGTTATTGCTGCTAATGAAACAGCTGCTGCTGACTGTGCCCTTTGGTATCTGAACATGGAAATGCTCTCAGGGCTTTCATTGCTGAGAAATTTTGATTTGTGCCAACCTGTGCTCCTCATTTTCTGTTTTATGGGGCCGTTGAGAGAGAATCCACGGAAATTTTGCAGAATGCCTGAGTGGAGTAGTTCACTGAAAAATTGTGGGTTTTTAGTTATTAGTGGTAATAATAACAAAAACAATGTTAGCAGCTGATATTTGGTTTGTGGTTACCAGGTGGTGTTGGGACCTGTGCAAAGTGGTTTACATGGATAATTTCACTTAGTACTTGAAACACCACCTGGAAATAAGTCCTGTTACTTGCTGTGACCATTTTAAACACACTTGTCTAGAGCCTGGAGCCTCAGGAACTTGACAGATGTCACACACATTACTCTCACATTGTTTCAGTGAGGTGGTCATTTTTATTTGTAATTCTAAAGCTTTTCATATGGCTTTAAAGAGGAAATTGATGATCTGAGTCTCACTGCTGTGGTCAGTCGGCTTTTGGTGTGGAATATTGTCAACTGAATGGCTTATTTACTTCCTGTCAACTTAGGATAAGCATTGAATATGATAACCTGAGGAGACAGTCTGTAATCAGGAAGAAATTTCCGTACCATCGAGATGAAGAGCATCAAGCTTCCTCTGCAATAGGATGTCCTGTCCAGCTGCTTTTTGGCTAGAGCTGCAAGTCAACATGGAACAGCATGAGGCCATAATTTTCTGTCTGCCAAGTCATCTGTGAAACCCTTTGACCTTGCTCACTCTGAGTGTGCAAACTCCCTCCCTGAGTGTTACTGGCAAGGCCCTGTGGTGTGGTGCTATGGACAGACACTCCAAAGCCACACTGTCTTAGTTCCGATCGAGACCCTGACATTTACTGGCTCTGTGAGCTTGAGCAATTCAATCAACCTCCTCGTGACATTTTTACTCAAGTGTAAAATGTAGGTGTTGTGTACAGGATTTGGCTGGGTTTTGTCCCTGGTTCCTTGGAGGCAGAGTCTACATCCATGGACTTTCCCAAGTGAGAGGAGTGTGTTGTTATTCACGAACCCCTTGGATCATACCTCAGTTTATGCTAATGAGGTGAGGTGGCTCAGGGTGGTGCCTGGTCATGCCAGAAAGGCCAAGAATGTGATTAAAGGCTTTGAGCCAGTCCAACCTCTACGAAAGGAAAGAAGGCTGGAGCCTGAGTTCAAACGTGTGGTCAAAGGTTGAATCAACCATGCTTACGCCGTGAAGCCCCAGTAACAACTCCAGATGTCAGAGCCCACTGGAAGTTCCTGCTTGGTGGACACATTAATGGGCTGGGGGCTTGACGTGCCTTGTTTCCAGGGGGAGAGGACACAGGAGCTGTGCTTTTGGGACCCTTTCAGACCAGGCCTATGCATCTGTTTGTCAGTCCTGATTTGTATCCTTCATGATAAAGCTGTAATAGTAAGTGTAGCACTTTCCAGAGTTTTGTCAGTCACTCTAGTAAATTATTAATATCAAACCTGAAGGGGATTGTGGGTGCCCTAGAATTTGTAGCTAGTTGGTCAGAAATGTGGGTGGCCTGGGGCCCCTCAAACTTATGACTGGCTTCTGAAATGGGGGCAGTCTAGTTGAGGACTGTGCCCTTAACTGGGGGGCTCTCAGTGCACTCTTGGTGGTTAGCATCAGAATCATACTATAGTGCCTCAGGTTTAGGTGATGGCAATAATGATAACTACGTGGCAGGGTTGTTCTTCATAACTGAGTCAGTATTTATAAAGCTCTCAGAACAATATCTGCCTCATCGTAAGCACTACTTCAGTGCTTGAGAAGTGACAAAAGTGGTGTTCTTCATTTATCTGTGAACCATCAGCAAAATGATCTAAAGAAGAAATGCCTCTGTCTAAAAGCTGAGATGATACCCGTGGTACGTCTTTCAGTTGGTGCTTTTAAATTGATTAGAACCATATGGAGAAAAATCTTATTTTCTAAGTAGCTGGAAAGAAAATCCAGTATCAGGAAAGATCGGCTTTGGTTGGGTGAACCCTCTGCATAGGCTGCTTGGGGACTGGGTCTCGGGGTTTCTGAGTCACCTGTCCCTGGGGATTGAGAGAGGATGCTGCTCTGTGTGGGATGTGGAAAGACCTGGACGAGGCAGAACTGAGCTGGGCTTAGGCTGCCTAGAGTGGATCGCAGGGTGGCTTCAGCCAAGTGCCTACTGGGGAAGAGAAATGCTCCATGGAGATTTTGCATGAAACATTTTGTTATGCTATGTGCCCTTCTTGACCTTTGTAAACACATAAGATTCACAATAGGCTTAGAACAGATTTTGTGAAAATTCTTAGAATTGTCACATTTTAGGAAACAGACTTGACTTGCACTCATTCAAAAGACAGCCAGCTTGTGGCTCTGTAAGGATTTCTTTGAGGTTCCTGTCCCTCAATTGGAAATGCATATGATTTTCATATCCATAGCAATGTTAATATTCATTTCCATCATTCTTCATCTAAACTCCATGACTTAGGATGGATACACATAATTATCCACATTTTATTTTTAGAGAAACAGAATCCAGGGAGAATCTCTCTCCTTTAGGGAGACCTAAAGGCATAGCTAGGAAGGGCAGCTGCACTCAGAACCCAAGCTTGCAGGCTCCGTTCATGTTCTCCAACCTGGGATGGGAGTGGAACGGGGTTAGGAAGATCGCCTTGGCATCTCCCTAGACTCACCGTGCACAAAATCTTGCCCTATAGATTTAGAAAATGACATGTGAAGGAGAAAGGCTTTGAGTCTTGCCTAAACACTACACCTGTGGACATTCCCTATGGAAACGTTTCCTGGTAATTTATTCAAGGACCCTTGGATAAGCAATACTGAAAAACACATGTTTACTCTACCCCCCTTAGGTGCGGTTGCACTACAGCGTTCATTTCCTTGCCGTTTCTCATTAAACCCTGGCGTCTCTTGTTATTCCTACATGCAAGTTGTTCTTTTAAATTTACTACTGACCTTGAATGACCTGAGCATTTTCAAAACCAGTGCAGCTTCAGTCACCATTTGAAGTAAAATTGTACCAGACACAAAGCCCAACACAAAGCCCTCACCCTACAGTCTGCAGAGTCACGTGGAAGCTTGCGTGCTGCAGGTGTCGTCAGGGAAGCTGTGGCTGGTGGCGGGCAGCCTAAACTGTATAAGCATGTCACCCAAAGGAATTTGTAAAAATCAGCATAATGACACAAACATACAAAGTACTTCCATCGTGTTTGTATACTGGATTTTATTATTATTGTCTAATAAATGAATTGCCAGTGATCCTCAGCAAGTGACAATGATATTTGCTTCATGTAATACCGGTCCATTTCAGATTTATTGGTGTGTATCATTAAAAAGGGAAATTGTGTTTTATTTAGAGATGTTTGTCCTCCTTCAAGCAGGAGTGGGATTTGGAGTGAAGGCTTCATTTAAAGAAAGCAATTTTAGTTATGCCTTCAGCTTCGGCGATCAGCCTAGAACACCAGGCTTTGCAGTCGAGCCTTGGGATGCTCAACAAGCCCAGTGCTATCTGTCTTGGCCCAGCTGGTTCTCTTAGGTTAATACAAAGAAACACAATATAAGACATTTCTAATTGTGGATTGTTGCCAATCCACAATTAAATTAAATTAAAATAATTAAAAAGCTTAATAAATTAGTGTTGATCTGACATGATCAATTTTCAGAGAACAGAGACTGAAATGATTAAGAAAATATCAAACTTCTATATTGGCACAGTGGTAATCAGCATGAGATCTGAACCCCAGAAGAAAGGCAAGTGGTGCACTGGCCACTACTTATATCAGCTGTTGATAACAAAGGCCCGAGGATTTGGTGCACTGTGGTCTTGACATGTTCTCCTGCTTGGGTAACTGAGGCCTGACAAGCCTGCCACAGTCACCATTGCAAGAGCTAAAGGATCTAAAGGAATCCAATTTCTATTCCCTGCCTCTACTATTAGGTAGGTTTGGGGAATGCTGGACCCGATGCAGTGCTGATGACTTGCAGCTTAATCCAGACCTCTGAGAGGTCAAATAAGTGGTATTATAGTCATTTCTCCACCACAGAGCCCCTTTAATTCCTCAGTGTAGAGCTGAGGCTGTAGGCTCTCTCTCCTACAAAATGGGAGTTGGCCAGGAGTGAGCACACAGAGGCAGAAGCCCTTCAAAATGGTATCATTATTGTAAACTCCACTCAGCAGTGTTTTAGTGTTGAGGTCCAGCACTGCTTGGTAGAATGCACAGGACAGAGTGCACTGGAGATTATGTCAGCTTCCCTGTTGGTCAGAGTCTTTTATTCTGGACCAAAACTTGCAGATGCCACTCAGAAAAGCAAAGCCCTGTAGTTAGTAGGGCTAACTACTACTTCAACCAAGCAGAATTCTGCGGTATCTTGTACCAGCTCAGCTGAAAGAGAACACTCTGTTTAGTTCGATCGTCTTTCCTTGGAAAGCATGTTCGAACACTCCTTTTGCATTGTGTGGCTGTCATTCTTGTGAATCACATATTATCCAGTTTCTCCTTTACTTTTATTAATAAGACCACTATTGTAGTCAGTACAGGAAAGTGACCCATTAAAAACACCCAGCAGCCCAGATTCTCTGAAGTATGGATTGGCCATATGCCACTGTCTTAGTCCGTTTTGCTGGTATAGCAAAATACCACAAACCGGGTGGCTATTAAACAACAAACATTTATTGCTCATAGTTCTGGAGGCTGGAAAGTCCATGATCACTGGCAGAGTTTGTGTCCAGCGAGGGCCCCTTCTCCATGGATGGTGACTTCTCCTGTGTCTTCACATGCTGGAAGAGCAAGGCAGCCTTCTGGGGCCTCTTTTATAAGGGACTAAATCTCATTCTTGAAAGCTCCAACTTCTTGACCTAATAACCTCCCAAAGGCCCTACTTACAATCCTGTGACTGTGGAGATTAGGTTCCAACATGTGAGTTTTCGGGGCACACAAACTTTCAGATCATACCAGCTACTGTTCTGACCACGGAACTCTTTGCAAAAGTCCACTGATACAGAGCTGCCAGTTAAAATGCAGGGCACCCAGCTAAATTTGAATTTGCAACAAAAAAACAATTATTTAGTATGAGTATGTGCTTAAAGATTTCATTTTGGCTTGCTAAGTCCAGCAAGTCTAACAAGATAGGGCTTTTAGGAAAGTTGTTCTTTTGCTTAAAAAGGACAGACATATCCAGTAAGCATTGTTTTGTGGGTTGTTCTATTACCTCCTGTCTGGTGCACAAAGGTGTTGCCTGAAGATGCCAAGTGATCTTGCAACCAAAGGATGAAAACAACTTTCTAGTAATAACAAAATAGTAAGTTAGAACAAATCAAAATCCCAGAAGAGGAAGACCTTCTTAATAAGGTTACCATTCCTGGGTTGCATATTTCTGACTTTCTTGCTATGTGAGAAACATACACATATTAGAATTATTAATAAATCCTTCTTTCAGTTTAAAAGTCCCAGTTGACAATTTATATTCTTCTTTTGTAGAATCAGAGAATTCTGGCATAAAATTTTCTGTGTGGTTTCATTTCACATTAAAATATTAAAGAATATTAGTGAATAGTTATTTCAGCAACAGTAATACATATTTGTATATTCCTTTTAGAGTACATGTGACTTTTACATCTAAAACCTCCTTTGAAATATACAAAGCTTTCCCACTTAGTAATAAATCTGCAAGATATCAAACCTGTTTAATAATCAATATCATGGCTGCATTGCTAAAATTCTTAAGAATGTAGTTACAAAGTTTTGATAAACCTGTCAATCAGTTCCCTAGGAATTTCCACTTAGAAAGCAATTCTGTAGTTCAGCAGTGCACAGAGACAAATGCCATGGCAGATGAGGACAGAGTGATATATTTTAGCGACTCCTTCCTGGCAAATGTAACTCTTGAGACTTTCAGAAACTCCATATATGCATAAAGCTAAAACTTAAAGACTTTTTTCCCTTAACTGAACCATTTTTAAAATCTCTTTGCAGATATCTGTTGAGAGCTGTTGAGATGAATATAATAAGGTGCTTATGAAAAAAAAAATCTCCAATCCAGCCATGTGACACATTAAAAGTTTTATTTGCTTTTTAGATACAAGTAGTATTTTACCAAAATGATTTTTAAATTATAAAAACAAAAAATTCTTATGAAAACTCAAATCATTTTTGGAAGGCCCAAATATATAGCAATAATTCAAATCTCTCTAGGAACTGTTTCATTTAACATTAATCTTTGGATCATTGTCTTATTTTATAGAAGCAAAAAACCCCAAAAGATTAATTGAATTTCCTGTAGGAAATAATTCATGTGCCTATGTTTTCTAGGATTAACATTGAGAACTATCTATTCAGTCCATTACTTTAAATAACAAAATAACTGAGTCGGATATTCCTTATCTTCACATTTGTTTCTATTAAATTTTATTTGTTATCATTGTGTTGGCCTAATATATTTCAATATAGTCAATTTTCTTTCATCTCTATGATTTTCTAAAATTACATTAGTTATAATGGACAATAATTGTGCCTTTCTTAGTTCGATTTATTAGGTTCCTTTTCCATTTCAGAAATAAATTCCTATTTCCTATAGGCACACTTCCTCTGCGTGAAATGACTTTTATGTTTATCAAAATAAGTAAATCTGGAATAAATCCATTAGAGTTCAGAAATTGCTTGTCCGCTGGTATGTTCCCATCTAATATTCCTCACAGTCAGAGTTAAATCTGCTTCTCCTGTATTAACCTAAACTACTCTTAGAAGATACCTATTTCTTTTCAAAAAAAAATGTTTTTAGAGTCTGCATTACCAAAAGCTGCCTTTTTAGAAAATATATGATTTTAATCCCATTTTTTTCTGTTTCTCACTGATAAATTCCTATTGCTCATAATTTCTTTTGTAAAATAAAAATAAGACTTGCTTATTGAGGAAAATTTGGAAAGTTCAGAAAAACATATAGAAGCATGAAAAAAATCTCTCATTAGCCGACTTTATTAAAGACTAATCCAATAGGGGAGAAAGATTGAACTCAGCCCTACTGGGAGCTTTTCATGACTAATTTTTAAAGATACAGGTGAAAAATCATATGAACAGAGATTATTTATTTGCATCATAGAAATGTAGCACTTGATATAAACTCAGATATGACCTACTTGACCTTCTGCATTTTACAAAGGTGAAGCTGTGACCCAGATATTTGAAAGGCCTTAATAGAAGGTCAGGTGGTAGCCAACTTGAAGTAAAATCCGATTTGAAATGGTGTCTTGGCAATCCTATACCAGTCTTCTTTCCAATTGTAGCTCTAATGGAGCCTGCTACTAATACTGCAATTAGATTTCAGATAGGACAGAGTATTTTAGATATTTTGCTAAACTCACTATTTCTTTCTTTTAGAAATCCTTTATAATTAGTGATTTTATGTATTTCATGAACTATGTTCCTGATTTCTACCTTAAACTATTTGATTACTGCTTTATTAAGCACTTTATACTTAAAAGATTTGGTATATGCAAACTCTGTCTTTAGTTTTTTAAAACTCTTGGACAAAGCAGAAAAAAAATGATTCATGTATGAAGGAAAATAAGAAAAGAAAATATTTTTATGGCATGGGAGTTGGCTTTTAGACATAGGCATTGTGATCTGGTGGTTAAGCACACAGACCCTGAGCTTAAACATGACAGATCCAAACCCTAGCTCCAGTAGCGCTTTCATGTGTCCATAGCAAATTTTTCCCTTCTCTGGCCCTCAGTCAACTCATCTACAAAACAGTAATAAAATAGTGCATACTTTGTAATGTTGTTGTTAAAATGAAAAAGTTAATACATGTATAGTGCTTAGAACAGAGCCTGTTACATGCTAAATGTCATATAATTATTAAAACATTTTGCTGGTGGTTCACTCAAAGTATAGAAAATACAGGGAAATTAAAACTATTTAAAAATATTTGAAGGGCTTTCATGTTGAAGAAGCATATAACATATTCTTAGGAACTCTATAAGTGATGAATGAAGTTACAGCTGACAGGCATTTTCCTAAAGTTGCTTGTTGAAGATATAAGGCCTCTTGGAAGTAATAGTAGCTTATCATCTGATGATATCTATCTTAGTCCATTTTCTGTTGTTTGTAACAGAATGCCTGAAACTGGGTAATTTATAGGAAATGAAATTTATTTCTTACAGTTCTGTGGTCTGGACAGTCCAAGGTTGAGGGTGTGCATCGGGTGGGATCTCTGCAGAGTCCTGAGGCAGTACAGGACATCTCATGGTGAGGGGCTGAGTGTGCCCCTCTCTCTTCCTCTTCTTGTAAAGCCACTGCCCTACTCCCATGATAACCCATTAATTCATTAACCCATTAATCCATTAATGCAGGAATGGATCATTCCATTCAGAAGGGAGGAGCCCTCATGACACAGTCACCTCCCAAAGGCTCCATCTCTCAACACTGACACCTTGGGATTAAATTTCAACATGAGTTTTGGAGCGGTCACATATTCAAGCCACAGCAGTATTCAAGCAGATCTGGATATGAATTTTTGCAAGCATTATAAGCTTTCCCTTTGCATAATAATTTTTTTTAAATTAATAGCTATACTCTTTAGGACAGTCTGCCATGGGATTGTTGCTCACTTTGTTAGGTTGCAAGGCATATGCAGGTAGTTAAACAGGCAAATAAGTAGTACGTGGAAACCACGGCACTCACTCCAAAAGGGAGGGGGACTGATGTATTTGTTCCTTAATAAAATGTTTGGTGCTTGCTCAAAAGGTACTTGATACTTGGCTGGCTTTCTCTCCTGTAACACAACTCTCTCTAGTGTTAGGCATCCGTTAAGTTCCAACTGCATAGTCCCCTTCCTACCTCCTCCTCATCATCACATGGGGCAGGAGAGAAAGGAGAACTGGTACAAACATAAAGCTCTGTATTTGCCAGGAATAATAAAGTCCTTGATCTCTGACCCAGGAGTCTCTTGTCTTCTGCAACTAACCATGAAATAGTAACAAGCTAACCTGTTCACTTATAATTAGTGTAAAATCCCAGAAGTGTCACTGTTTTGGGCACATTAAATAGCAACAGCTGATTTCATTCTCTGTTGTGACCACAGTCATGGTGCTAAGCCCTCTGTGGGTGTTATGTTAGTAATCCTTCACCAGCATCCTGTTACAAATTGGTTTTGCATAATGTCTATATAACTTGCCCAAACCGGTAGAATAGGCATCAAATTTTATAGATTTTTTAACTTAAAAATGTATGCACATTACAGCTGTATTACACCATGGTACCTCTCATTAATATAGGTTCCCCTATCCCCTACCTACCTACGTATACCTTTATCAACTAAAACACTATAAAATGTCATCATCCAGGGTTCAAAGCAAGTAAGACCGATCTCACATTGATGTAAACTTGTTCCTTAGCTATCCCTGCCTTTCTGTCTGGTCTGGTCCTGTGAGCACATCTGCTAGTCTCTTTTCATTCCTGCTTTCCTTGATTCTATAGTACAGTTGGCAGGCAAGGCCTAGAGATGGGATGTAAAACAAGGAGACTTCGAGGTTCCTGAAAGAAGGCTTTCAAATTACTTTCTTCCTCCTCTATCAAGGTTAGCATACAAAATCATGTGCATTTCTACATACTAGCAATCAATAATTGGAAATTGAAATTTAAAAATACATTCATAAGAGCATAAAGCTGGAATACACCTAGCAATTATTTGGAATATTTCAATTCTAGAAGCCAAAAAGTACTGATGAGAGACATTGACACAGATCAAAAGAAATACACTGTCCTTATGAATGACAAAATTTGCCATTGTGAGCATTTTAATTCTCCCCACATTTATTTATCAGTTGAATGCAATGCCAACCAAAATCCCAAAAGGCATTCTTATAAGAATTGACAAATAGATTATAAACTTTATATGAAAGTGCTAAGGATCTCTAATTGTCAAAACAATTTTAAAAAAGAAAACAAAATTAGATGACTCAGATGAGCTGATTTCAAGGCTTTCAGAGTAGGTACTTTAATCAAGGCAGTGTAATATTGGCTTAAAAATGGATGATTATGTCAATGCAATGCACTGAAAAATTCCAACATAGACCCACACATATATGGTCAATTGATTTTTAACAGAGATGTCCAGGTAATTGGATGGGGAAAGACATTTCTTTTTAAAAATGACGCTGAAGCATTTGGACAACCATATGAGAAAATAATGAGCCTCCACTCAAATATAGCAACATATAAAAAAAGCCAGTCACAGTGGTTCATAGACATAAATGTAAAGCACAAAACCATAAAATTTCTAGAGTAAAATTTAGGAGAAATTTTTGTTGATCTTGGGTTAAAAAAAGAATTCTTAGATAAGACACAAGAAGCTCAAATCGTAGGAGAAAAATACTTTTCTCTGAACCACTGTTATGACAGAGATAGAGTGGGAGAAACTATTTGTCAAGCACATATTGCATGAAGGACTTTCATCCAGAATCTATAAACTCAATGATCTGACAACAAAGAACCCAATTAAAAAATGGTCAAAAGATTTGAATTCACACTTTACCAAAGAGAAACATTATGTGGAATTACAAAGACCCCAAATTGCCAGAGTCATTTTGAGAAAGAACAAAGCTAGAGATATCACATCCCTGATTTCAAACCATATGACAAAACTATAATAATCAAACAGTATGGCACTGGCATATAAACAGACACACACACCAATGGAACAGAATGTAGATACCAGAAATAAACCCAAGCATACATCATCAACTAATCTTTGGCAAGTTTACAAGATTACACGTTGGAGGAATGCCAAGAATAAACAATGGGGAAAGAAAAGAAACTTTGATAAATGGTGCTGGGGAAACTGGCTATCCATAAGAAGAGGCATGGAATTGGACCCTTGTCTTACACCATGTAGAAAAATTAACTCAAAATGGATGACAGACTTAAATGTAAGATATGAAACCATAAAACTCCTAGAAGAAAGCAGGAAAGAAGTTCCTCAACATTGGTCTTGGCAATGATTTATTTTTTTATATGACAACAAAAACATAGGCAACAGAAGAAGAAATAAACCAGTCGATTACATCACACTAAAAGAATTCTTCACAGCAAAGGGAAAAAATCAACAAAATGAAAGGGCAACATGTGAAATAGTAGAGAATAATTGCAAATATATTAAAATAACATATATATGACAAATGGTAAATATCCAAAATATATAAGGAATTCACACAACTCCATGTCATAAAACAAATAACCTCATTTTTAAAAATGGGAAATGACCTGAATAGGTATTTTTCTAAAGAAGACATGCTAATGGCCAACAGGCATATGAAACAGGTGCTCAACACCACTGCTCATCAGAGAAATGCAAATGAAAACCACAATGAGATACCACCTCGTACCTGAAAGGATGACTGTTTTCCAAAAGGCAAGAGATACGAGGTACTGATGAGGGTGTGGGGAAAGGGAAGCCTTGCGCACTGCTGGTGAGGATGTAAGTAGGTACAGCCATTATGGAACGCGGTATGAAGGTTCCTCAAAAAGTTATAAATAGAACGTCCATACAGTCCAGCCATCTCACTTCTAGGTATTTCATTCAAAGGAAATGAAATCAGGATCTAAAGAGATACCTGCACTCCCACGTTCATTTCAGCATAACTCACAATAGCCAAGCTATGGGCACAATCTAAGTGTCCATCAGCAGACGGATGAATAAAGAAATCGTAGTGCATAAATATAGTGGATATTTTTCAGCTCAAAAAAGAAGGAACTCCCATTTTTCCCAGCAGCGTGGATGAACCTGGAAGATACTATGCTGACTGAAATAAGCCAGACACAGAAAGACAAGTACCACGTGATCTCACGTGTGGAATCTTAAAAAGTCAAATCCGCAGAAGCAGAGAGTAGAAGCTTGGTTGTCAGGGACGAGAGGGTGGAGGAGAAGGGGAGATGTTGGTCAAAGAGCCCAAACTTTCAGTTATTAGATGAACAAGTTCTGGAGATACAACATGCAGCATTTGTGGGAATGAATGTGTTAACTAATATAACCTTTACTCAATATATACCAAATTACCACATCATACACCTTAAATATATTTAATTTTCCTTAATAATCAAGTATTTTAAATAAAAAAAAGAAATTCAAATTAAAACCACAGTGTGAGAAGGCACTAACACACTTAATAATTATTGACTCCAAAGGGCAAAAAGGGACTTTTGGAGTTGAAAATAGTTCTACATATTGCTGGTTATTTTGGTTACAGAACTATAAACCTCACTGAACTAAACAACAAAGGGTGAATTTTACTGTATGTAAATTAGACCTCAATAAACCTGAAGTTTAAAATAGGCCAAAAAAAGTTCATTTAGCTTTGTTTATAATCACAGCTACTATTGTAGACTACATGAATTAATTATGTTTACATATATTGCACTTGATTAAATATGCATGTATTTCTGCTTGTATGGTAACATTTAGGAAGATACATTGTTAAATTATAATACGATATTACAATTACAAATTTAACACTTACTTTATTTATTTTTTATGAACATTACAAAATAATGACTTTATTTTGGCAATGAAGTCTATGGAAGAACAAAACATGAAATAACTTTGTTTTATTTTTTGACCTGGCTTGAACTGCACTGAAGTAACATAATTTATTCTGCTTGTAACACTATAATCTTTAAACATGTCTTTTTTCTAGTTCTCAAATTACTATTTCATTGCAAACTTGAAATTTTGCCCATGATTCTATATGTTAAATCCCAAATGAATAATATTTTAACAATTATACAATTATACCTTTCTTCGCTTGTTTGCAGTCCATTTTCACGTTTTAAATATATCGTGCCTTGTTCAGTCATGCATTTCGATCTCAGCTTTCAAATTGCTTATTGATTTGTCTACTACAGTCAGATATACCATTCATAAACATTTTCTCCTGGAGTCCAAGTAAACATGTTTTTTCTTTTAAAAATGAAAATGAATGAAATTTGGCATTAATAAAAAAGTTTACAGAACTCCCATTGTTTTTTTTTTTTTCCTACAGTTTATAGAAAGTATTTCTTATCTGAATAAAATAACCATCTGTAATCCAGCTATCCTGTAGTGGTAATTTTTTATTGATACAATGTTAGAAAAAGAATAATTATAGTATTGATTTTTTTTTCCTGTAGCAGTCCCCTGGTGTTACCAATTGCCAAGCAAGACAGTTTGTTGGAAAAAGACATTATGTTCAAAGACGCAACAAAAGGTCTATGTAAACAGCAGTCTCAGGACAGCACCCCTGAAAACACCACAATGAATGGCTCCACCAAACCTGAGCAGGTAACTGCACCTTCGCTGCATGTCTACTAGTACCTTTTCATGTAATGTCTTAAAATCCACCATATTTTAAAAACAAATATCCACTCACTGTCATTTCAAGAACAAATAAAGAATGCATAGATTAGTATTTTGGTTACAGTTTCTACAAATCAGTAGGGAATCATACCAATTATTAACAAACATAATTGCTCTTGTGCTTTACAACTATTTGAATTTTACTGTTTCGGTCTAATATACCAGGAATGTAAGCTCAGCCAGGGTGTTATTTCCTGAATATTTCCAGTTGAGTCATTCGTCACTGTTTTGGTTATTATACAGTGTGTATTTTATGGTTTCTTTCAACTATCCAAATATTTTACAAGCAAGGAGAAGGGAAAACCAGTTACTGAGTCATTTATCGTTAAAATAAACTGTGGTGTCACATTGCCTGTGTGTCTGTATGTGTCTGTTTGGTCATATTGTATGTGTATGTGTCTGTGTATACTATTTGTGCATCCCAATCCCCAAGTCATGAGAAATTACTTTGGCTTTGGGAGGGTGATAAACTCAGAGTTACAGAAATTATTTTTTTATCATTGTCACAGAAAGAAATGATTTTTATATATTTAGTTTTTATAAATGGTGGATTAATTTGCATCCTTGAAAATATGCATCATTGTATCTAATTTTGAATATTTTGAAAGACATTTTGGCCAGGTTTTCTAAAGACACTCTTTTTAAAATGTTTTTATTTATAATTTCATTAATTTCTTATTTAAAATAGCTAAAAGAGATAGTCAAAACATTTGAAATACTTTTAAATTTTAGCGGTATATTCATCTGCCCCAGCGGCCATAACATACTGGTGGTTTAAACAGCAGAAATGTATTTCTCATGGTTATGGAGGCTGGAAGTCCAAGGTCAAGGTGCAGGTGGATTTGGTTCCTGCTGAAAGCTCCCTTCCTGGAGTGCAGAGCTGGTTCTCCCTGCCAGGTCCTCCTCTAGGGGACGGAAGGGAAGAAAGGGAGGGAGCAAGGCAGGGAGAGGAAGGGGGGTGCATGCACTATCTAGAGTCTCTTTTCATTAATCCTGTTGAATCAGGGCCCCACTCCTATGACCTCATTTAACCTAAATTTTCTTTTTATTGGCCCAGTCTCTGAATATAGCCACACCGGGGTTTGGGGTTTCAACATATGAATTGGGGAGGACACAGTTCAGTTCATCGCAGCAGGCTAATTAAATGCTAGGTAAAATTTAAAACAAAACATTTCTTAACTTTCTTAAGGGTTGTATTGTCTTCCGTTAACATTCCAAGTGTTTCTGATCCCTATCATTTGTATAATTTAGTGTCTGACAAAACTTTCAGCTTCCAGGGAAAATTATTTTAATTCACCAGTGTCTTAACCCTCTTTCCCTAAGACCTTTTAATGCTTATATCCATAAAATTTAGTTATTTAAAAGCTTGCTCTTTGTTTTAATTACAGATATTTAAGACTCAAAATAAATTAGTTTGCCATGAGTGTTGCGGAAAAAAAATTCTGAGTTGTTTCTCAGCAGTTGGAACCCTAGGTGATTTCTGTTTCCTAATTGTTCCCACAGATGATAGCCAGTTTGAACGAAGGCTTATTATGGTACACACTCTCTTGTTGTGAAGATATAAACCTATTACTACTTAAAGTTTAGCTTTGCCAAAATAGTATCATAAATGTATTACCTTTTGGGGGGCAAAGATTTATTTTTTCAATAATTTTTTTCTTGATTAGAGATTATTCTACATCATTTGATTTTCTCATAATAAGTATGTGATCAAAGAAATTGAGTATTATTGACTATTGAACACTACTTATAACCCTACAGGGTTATTTTCCTCAAATTTTAATTTTTTATAAAATTAAGAGTGGGAATATTAATATTATTCATTAGATTTCTTAGATAAATTAGAGATACTTTAAAGTTTTTGTTTTTATTGGCATTATTTTAAAATATTTTTTCTGAATTCATTATAGAAATGTGTGGAAATTCTAAGGTTAACTGATTTCCTACTATTCAAAGTTGCTAACATTCAAAAAACTTTTGAATATAATTATAGATGTTGCATGACTTATAGTCAATGTTTACTTGTGAATTTATTGTACATTTCTATGGATTTGCTTTGAAACTGTTCACTAGGTGTTTGAGTTTAGCAATAGTACAAAAACTATTTAACTAAAGAAAAGCAAATGAGGTCAACCCTGTCACGAAGGTGCTGAAATGTTTCCTTCTGTGGAATAAAATCAGTTTCTGATTAGCATATCACTTGATTTATGAGTTATTTTAACAAGATGTTTCTAATAAGCATAAAATATTCTTCAAAAATAAGAGAGCATTCACACCATAAAAATGTCAGGTATAATCTTTGTAGGACGACGCTTCTGTTTTCACTGTAGGCTTTTTATAATGATACCTTAGATACTTAAAGTAATTGTAACCGTATCGTATTTATGCGTTATCGAAGAAGAGATAGCTGCTGTCCGGGTTTATGTTCATGCATTTTCTATCTAATAACCACCCACTAATGCCTCCCACTGTATGCATCACGCTCTCAGACGTTCTTGGCCACCAGCTGCCAGATGATTCTTTCCAGGGGAAGATCACTCGCTGACCGGATAACACATTCACACTTCACAGGAGGGCTTTAGAAAAGACTTTCCAAAGCAATAAATTTCTGCTAAACATTTTAAAGAGGAATATATAATGTAGAAAATTTTAAAAAATTAAAGTAACCACTTAGCCTCTCTCCTTCCAGATTTTTATAAAATGTAGGTCTTATGAAATGATAACTGTATAATTGAATATTAAGGTCTTGATTTAACCTTTTTTCTTGGTTTCTGAGAAGCACTGAAATTAATGCTTGTTTGTATGATATCTTTGAGAACTTTCCTTAAGTTGCTTAAAAATGTGTAAGATGTTCTTCCTTCTCTTCCCTTTTCCTCCCGGTTTCCCCACCCATCCCATCTCTCCCGGCCCAGCCCTCTTCTTGCATTCCCTGTCTGATTTCGTAACTTTTTAATTTCTTTCCTCCCTCTCACATTTCCTTTCGGAAAATATTTATTTAAATTTAGCTGGAGCTTGAAATTCAAGTCAAGTTTTCATTCCGTGTAGTGAAGGCGTGGTAGCCTGGGAGTGAGGAAAGGGGGATGGAGCGATTTGTTCTCATCAGATCTCAGGAGTTCTGTGACTCTGGAAGTTTCATGAACTCACTAAAAGCCTCATGTGTAAAATGGGTTTGCAGTGCTGACCTTGTATGCTTGTTACGAAGATGAAGATATATGAGGGCCATAAGTTATAACACAATCACTAAAAACAGAATACAAACTCAATTAGACATACGTATTATTTCATTGTCATTATTTCTACAGACTGACTATATATTAGGCTTTGACAGCCTAAAAAAAATGTCACTACATGGATGTGCTCTTAATTCATGTAATTCTGTTCTATACATCCATCAGGCTTTATTTCTTTCAATGTAAATGTAGGTTATTTTAGAAAATAATAACATAAAATAATACTTTACATGGATTAGCATTTCAAGGCTTAAAATTGCTTTCATGTACATTATCTTAATCTTCAAAATATCCCTGGGAGCAAGTTATTATCCATTTTCACTACTTAAACTCAGGCTTCAAACTGAGTCTTTGACCAAATTTAAACTCAAGAAAGTTAAGCAAATTGCTTAGATCAGAGATGTTTCTTTCATTTTATATCCAGTGCTCTTTGGAGGACAACATAGGAGGTTTTGAAGATTGGCAAGAATTTTTTTCCTGTAGTCCATGGAAACACCAACATGCATGTATACAAACACGTTCATCCTCAGCCAGTAAAAGGGAAGTAAGTGAGAGGGTGTGAGAGATCTCACCGTTTAAGAAACATCTAACAGAAGAGCAAGAGGAGGGCAGCCCCCCTGCACAGCTATCCAGGCATAGCCATGGGTGTAAGCTTTGGGGGCGCAGTGAAGTACTTGTCACATCATCACCCTGTCCTGTAATGGTCTTTCCGGGCACCTCATTGTCTTTTTGTTTTTTCCCCACTGACTCTTTCCTTCTCGTTTATACATATTGTGTTCTTTCCCGCTATACTGCCTTCCCCTTATCCGACATGTGAGACCATCTCTGCTGCTCATCAAGCTTCTAGTCCCTGGATATGCATTGCTAATCTCCCAGAGAGAAATCACAAACACACAAACAAACAAAATAACTGATGAGCCCACATGTCCTCATAAGGGGAAGTAAATCTCAAAGGAAATCAAGCAGGGGAGAGGGGAGAGGAAAGGATGGGCAAATATCTACCTAAAGAGTACAATGAACACTATCAGGGTGATGGGCACACTTTTAACCCTGACTCGAGCATTACAAAAGTGATGCATGTAACCAAAAATATTTGTGCCCCCCATAATACTTTGAAATAAAAAATTTTAAACATGTCAAAAGTTTAAAAAAGACAAAACAGTACAACCCCCGTACTCAAAGCAGCATTGAAACAGGGGAGACAAAGGATCAGCAAATTCAGAATATTTTCAAAACTTAATTTCATATGGATCTCAAAACATTGCTCAAAATGTTTCTCCTAAGTTCTTCCTGACCTTCTATTGTAAATTATGTCTATTTTGTGTTTTAGATCTTTCCTATTGAAAATATATAATAAAAGCCATCATGGTAGTTCTAGAAAGGATATGCAATCTTTTTTTATGTATTTATCTGGTACCTGTTTGGAATAGTATTATAATTGTCTGCTAGTTGTTGGTAATATGAATATACGCTATTCAGCCTGCAACTATAACATGAAAGTATTCACAGGCATACTTTTTTCTTTGTACTGATCAGCTGTCTCTCAGCTTTTGAAATCTTTTTAAGGAATGTATCCCTTGGATGGCCTTGCTTAAGATTGATTATCAAAGCTTCCTCCCTGATCATTTTGGAATCCTAATCTACACACGCAGGGAATTCTTTCCTTGATCTGCTCTAACACTGTATCTGTCACATTTTGTTACTATAAACAGGCTAGGGAGTATTCACATTTTTGCTGCCAGCCTAGTACTTTCTCTAACTCATGTAACAGCTGTGCCCCTGATGATGAAAATCCACAGGAATACCAATGAGATGTCTATGATAGCTCTCTCAGGCTTGTCGGAACAAATGCAGAGCTTCTGTTAGTACTATTCATGGGTTTCTAAATGTGCATACAGAAATTTGCATTGAAATTGTTAGCATTGTGGTTGTAAGAGGAATTTCATTATCGTAGCCTAAATCATTACTCCTGAAGGAAAAAAGAAACTTGCTGTTGATTTTTCTCCTTTTTATGATTGCTTGGGGAGTTAAATATGTATGCTAACTTGCTGGAGAGTTTTACCTTCTTTTTGCATTACTCAACATTATTGCGATTATATTATTGACTTCTATCTTATTATTGTATGTACATGTGTGAATTATATATGTATTTGTTTGTATATACATATATGCCTACGTAACTTTCCGAGCTATGTGTCTGTGTAAGTTTATGTGCTTTGGGGAAATGCTTCCATAGATTTTAGAAGAAAAAGCTATCTCCATTGGTCCCTAAATTGATGGTGACAGTTCATCTTCATGTACCTCTTGGTACAAGGACTTTTGCCAGTAGTCTTTTCACTCCTAGAAAATACATGCTTGCCCATCTGTACTTATTTTACAGATTCCTTTTATATCCAAGGGCAAACATTCTGGTATGTGATGCTGGAATAGAGCAAAGTTGTCCATCTGTATAAGAAGACGCTCAATCTTGTCTAAATTAGTGCTAATTAAAAAAACCAAGTGTGCACAGTTGCATATGGTAGCTCCTCTTTCTTAAATAAATCAATGTCCAATGCATTCTTCCTCTTCTTCAGCCCCTTTGTTGAGCTACCTTTATCTAGAGCTTACTAGCTGGCCTCAACCCTCCCAGCCTTCCCCTCCACAAGCTGCCAGAGTATCCCCTTAGCACCCTAGAGCTGATCTTGCCATTCCCCTGCTTAAACCCCTTCATGACTTTCCATAATTCCTGGAATTAAGCGTCATTTCCCCATGGCCTACAGAGCTTCACCAACTCCTTCAGCATCATCTTCTGTTTCCTCCCACCGTCCATCTACACCGGCCAGATTCCAGCGCCTCCAACACATCAATCTCCTGACCTCAAGGCTTTTGCCATGTTCTTCTCTCCCCCTGGAAAATCTTCTCCCACATGCCAAAGGGCTGGCATTTTAAATTATCTTAAATTCAATTTCAATGTAACCTCTTCACAGAAGACTTCTTGGACCATCCAACCTAAAGTGAATTTTTTCTCTTTTCTGAGCATCCTGTTTTTCCTTTCATGGACTGTTTCTACTTAAAATTTCTTATTTGTATCCTAGGATGTTTTTCCCTTCCATAGAATGTAAATACCCTGAGGGCAAAGACATCATTGCTTTTTCCCTCTTTGTACTAAACCATTAGTGCCTGCCTGGCAAACAGGAGATGAGCAAGAGAAAATTGGCAAATTATTGAACATATGTTATGAGATGTATCCATTATCTTCTAGAATTCCTCCACTGTTATCCCATCATTGTCTTCCCAGCTTTTTCTCGAGACTTATCTGCTGTGTGAGCCTAGAAAAATCACATGGCCTCTCTGGGTCTCCAGTTCTTCATCTATTAATTAAAGATGTTGGACAATAGCACTGATGAATTTCAAACTTTAAAAAAAAATATTATTTAGCAGAAGAACCTTCCACAAAAATAAGTATATGAACGACAACTCTGATTTCTAGAGCAGAAGAAAGCTGATCATCTTTGCGGAGAGACCCAGACTCTTGACACTTGCCCAACTCCTTCCTGCTTCCAAAGCGGCCATGAGGGAAGTTGCTGGAAAGTTCACTGCTGGTACCCACGGCCCTTTCCGGGTGTGTTACCAACCACGCTAACGAGGTACCCTTAGCCGCAGAGCAGGCTCTGTGCCAAGCCCTCCAGATAAACTCAATTCTCACAACCTCTCTGTGAAGTAGACACTATGTTACTCATATTTTATAAGAGAATGCAAAGGAGCTTCGTGATGTTAAGACAAAAAAATATTTAAGAACCCCCAGCTGGGAGGACATACAACTGGGACTTAAATACCGTTCACCCAAGTGAATAAAAATAATCCCTGTTTTAGACTTAGATGGGCTTGAATTTTCTAGCATGTAAAGTGGGGAAGCTCAAATTAGTGTCTAAAATTTTTACCTGAATTTGCATGACTGATGAATACAGAATTAAAAAAGCTGCCTGGATGCAGACCGCCAGTGAGTTCACGTGCGGGCTGAGCCAAAGGCAGCTGTCACTGCTCCTATTTTCACTCTGCTCGGAGAGCTGTCAGTCCGAGCAGCACTTGGTGCCTGTGAAACTCTTCAAAGTGGAACTAAATGTATAATGTTAAAAAGTTGATATCACACAATCCCAAAATTCTTTTGACAGCCCAGAAAATACTAGAATAGCTAGAACTTATGATTTCTATTTTTATCAGCAAAAAGAGCAAGTTTTTAGATACTACTCTTGAACTACTTAAATAGATATTTCTGACAATATTAAAGCCTTAAAGCTCTGCCTCTAACCCAACGCTACATATCTAAGTTTAATAAAACTATGTTATATTTTTATATAGATTAATTCTAGAAGATATGTAGAAATATCTTTCTGTTAAATGTTGCAAGAGTAGAGAAAATAATAAACTCAGATGTTTGAGTGTGGGCATCTCGGTTGTAGAGGGGAGAGGCTTGTTCTTAACATTTCTGAGATCTGGAATACTTTACAAATTGAAGTTTAATAAATAAATAAGCATGTAACTATCGGAATATTGTGTTTCTCTTTTATAGAAATGGTTCTATTGCCAATGCCAGATAGTCTACTGCCAAGCCGCCTTCTAACTATGATTCACAACAAATCACTCTTCTGAACTTTTGACATATTCAATGTAGAATTTGTGTTTCTACCATTAATACGTTAGGTTTAGAAACAATCTGGGAAAAGGATTGAATGACTTTATGAACTCATGGAAATATTTCATTTTGTAAAATATTCTCTAATATCAAAAAAATAGTTCTAAATTTAGTTTTCTTAAAAATGTGAGGTTTTTTTACTCTATAAACATTTAACTGATAAATAGTAATATTTAAGTTCAAATTATTTAGCAAAGGTATATACAATTAATAATACAATATATAAGATAGATACAAATACAAAATGCAAATGTCAATATAGAATACAAACAAATAA
Source organism: Lepilemur ruficaudatus (assembly GCA_963574885.1). Taxonomy (NCBI): domain Eukaryota; kingdom Metazoa; phylum Chordata; class Mammalia; order Primates; family Lepilemuridae; genus Lepilemur; species Lepilemur ruficaudatus. The sequence goes on along the minus strand of CAUYRT010061704.1, from coordinate 6,651 downwards.
TACCAAAAAACAACAACAACAAAAAAACCCCTGGCTGTTATTGCCAATTTACTGTGGGCATCAATGAACTCACATTGATAAGAAAATTCTTGTTCTTTTTGTTCCTCTGTGTTTGACATTTAAAAAACCAATGCTGTCATATGATGTCAAATGTCTACTTTTCAGAGCATATTCTGTGTACATAAAATTAATGCCCATTTCCAATTTGGAAACGGTAAATTTTCATCTCATTAAAGAATGCAAGTTTATCTTTTTTATTTGAAATATTGCACAGTTTTTAAACTTTCCCTCTGTATTAAATTGAATGGGAAAGCATGTTTTTTTTTCTTTATTAAAGAGTTAATCTCACAGCTACCTTAATCTTAAGGATAATGTTGAGCAGAATAAAAATCACAAGCCAAACATTTAAAAGTTGCTTTTAAAATCTAGCCTCATCCTACATAAATGTAGAATCCAAATTCCATACACACTGCTTCCTTTCCATGCCAACAATAGTAACATGAGAAGTTTTGTTTCAGCGCGGGGAACACTATAAATACGTGAGCTGTTCAGCGGCCTGTCTTAGCAAGGGCTCAGTGCAGCATGGGCTGTCCAAGTTATAAGTAGGGAATGGGGAGTGACAACATGTTGAAATGGTTTTGACAGCCTTAATGACTGAGTGACACAAGGTAACATAACATATAAAGTGCGTGTATGTGCACACTAGTGGGTATAGAACAGAAATTCTCATCCCAATACATTTCTCTGTGGCTTTGAATATTTTTTTTCCCTTTCATTGAACAAAAATTTCATCTTTTAATAACAGTTTCAAACTCAGGTGGTCTTTAAAGTTTTGACATGTGATTGAAAATGGAACACCCAACTGTGAAGAAAGTTGATTGGGAAGCAATTATAATTGATCATTCTTACTTTTTCCCCAGGTCAAGCTGATGCCTCCTGCTCCAAATGATGACCTGGCGACACTCAGTGAGCTCAATGATGGCAGCCTCCTTTATGAAATCCAGAAGCGGTTCGGGAACAATCAGATATACGTGAGTGCCCCTGAAATTGCCATGTGCACTGCTTTGTCTTGCTGTGTATTTTCATCACCCTTCATGCTGTGAATATTGCAAGCAAAATACTCATTGGAGCTTCTGGTCATGGCCATAGCTTAAGGTGAATTTCTTGGAGTTCAGGTTCATTCTGGCTCAGTTATAAGGCAAATTCACCAAAGTTCCAACTTTTGGAGTTGTTTTGTATAAGCCAATACTCTGAAGGTAGACACAGACACTGACTAGTGTTGAACTTTCCTATAATCATGATTGCTCTGGAAGATCTTGCTAGAACCAGCAGATCTGCACATCACTTACAAAAATGCTGTCTGTCTCACCTACTTTAGCTGAGCCTGCTAGGTCTGGAAAAAAAAAAAAAAAGCTCAAGAGGAAACATTGGCTATGCATGTTAGGGATGCCTCTGTATTTGCATGAAAAGAGAAACAGTTGTTGCTCTAAATTACCAGGAAATGTCTTTGACTGTAAAGTAAATAATTTATATACAGATTTATGATGATAGGATACAAAAATGTTACTCAGATGACAAACAGCATGGAGAATTGATTTTCTGTGGCTCTAACCTCATCTGTGTGTTACTTCTTCTAGTACTGGTAACAATTTAGATACACTGTAATCTCAAAATCTCTCCTTTCTTTCTTTCTGTCTCTCTCTCCTACTCCCTCCCCCTTGCCAGGATTTTGTTATATTTTACACAGAGCACAGAGCAATTCAATCAGCATGTCTACAGAAAAATCTGATTATGCATATATTTGATATCCCCTTTTAGATAACAGTCTTTTTTTCCTAGTCTGCTGAGAAATTGATTAAGTAATTTTCATGTAAATGTGAAGTCTGAGATTTCCTCAGAAGTAATAAATTGTCAGATGCTGATTAGCCTATGAAAAATGCGATACAACATCTTAATGTTTGGATAAATTACTTGCCACTGTAAATACACTTAAAATTAGATACTTCTATCAAAATTAATAAAATTAAATCACTGACATAAAGTGGTGAGACCTGATTACTTTGGTCTCTGTTACCGCCCTGTTAACTTTTGCAAAGTGTGTATTATTTTGTATTACATTTTCTCATCTTTTTTTCCCCAGTATTGTAGTTCTGATTTTTGTTTGTTTGTTTTTACTCTTAGTTATGGTACTGGCAGATCATTGCTTCACTCATTTTGTATTTCTTTACTCCCTTCATGCCTATCAAGTGGTGTCATGTCCTAAATATCAGTTTAATCTGCCTCTCTCCCCTCTGTGGCACCCCCCAAAGCCAGCCTCATCTTCCATTTTCCAACAGCCTCCTAACTTTCTAGAGCAACCTTCTTGCTTGCTCAATCCAATCTTACAATGAACTAGAGTAATTTTTTTATAAAGCAAAAATGTAATCTCAACGCTCTCAGTCTGAAATCTTTCCTATGGTTTATCATTTTTCATGGGACTAAGACCAAGCCTTCTTATTCCAGAGTCTAGGGTCTCGACTATGAAACTCCTCACTGTCTGGCCCCTGAACACTGTCACTGAGGACTCGAACTACTGTGTCTCAATTACTCGATCATTACCTTCCTTCCTGCACTGAGGACTCTCAGTGAGACTGTAGACTGTTTTCTCTTTCCTCTGAAGTTTTCTTTCTCCACTATGAAATACTTAGCTTTATAAACGCCGGCACTTCCAGTTTAAATCACTGTGGACTCTGTCTCTCCAGCATTTATCAGTTTGTGATTATTCACCTCTTTGGTGGTTTGGGTAATGTCTGGCTGGTGCTGGACTCTCAGCTTGGTGAGCATGGAGTTTGTGGGTTGTGCTCACCGTGAAGCCTGGCCAAATGCTTTCAATTAATCTTTATATATATAATCGTTTTATGTATATGATATATATTTAAAGCATTTTAATTGGAAAGCATTTTATATATATATGTATGTGTATATATATATATATATTTGCTAGCATTGACATGTTAGGGTGGGTAATTTTATATCCCCTTCTAAAAAGACCATGAAAACTTTCAGGGTTCATAAACTACTTGTCCTGTGGGTCTTCTCCCACATGGCAAACAGCATTTTATGAACAGCACCAACCTTTTCCTATCCTCGTGACCTGTGACCCAGGAATGTAATCAAATGACATTTCCCCTGTTTAAGATTCTAACTTAACATGAACGCAATCTTATTGCTTTGGGGAAGAAAGTCACAATTAATCTTAAGTGACAAATACTTCCTGCCTTTTTGTCCAAGTCCCGGTTCTAGTTCCTTCATACAGTGGACTATCTTCTTATATAATTCTCCCTTTGCTTGATTTCTATCTCTTTCGGGATAACCAGTATTAATATTCCCGGCTTTGCTAAAGGTCTTGCACCATGTAAATGTGCCACTGTGTGAGACTTGGGTTTCCTCTTCCCAAGACCTGGAATATTGAAAAGCAAAATCAACTTGGACCAACTCTGTAATAGGAGCGCTCTATGTTTAGGTGCGTGAAATCACATCTAATAGCTGGACAAGCCATTTAAACTTTATGGATTAAATAATCATGAGGGCTTTTCAATGTATTGTTTGTGGTCCAGTAGATACGTGAACGTTTTATTACCAGTGTGTAATAAAAGTGTTTTTCGAGAAACTCTTATAGCAGTTTGATCATTTAATTTCCATCTGTTGGATTTAATACAAATTGGAGCTTGCGTTTTGTATGTCTGTCCTTTTCAATCTCACTTTTTTAGTAATTCATTTTTATTGTGTTTTACAAAAGCATCAGTCCATGATTAGTTGGGACTAAAAGAGAGTATTCCTAACCTACAAATAGAAAAGCACTAGTTTCATAGAAACCTCAAAATTCAAATATCTGAATTTGCTTTTCTTCCGCACCCCACATCTGATCTTCCTGTGACTATCATCAGCCCTCCCTTCCAGATGTACACATCATACAACCCCACCCTGGGGACATGTCTTGCTTCAATCGCTGCATTTTGGGCTAACCTTCAAATAGGTATATGGGCTTCCTTTGACCACCCATCTGTCTATGCCCCACACAAGAGCCAGAGTGATGCTGTTGAAGGGTACATGGCATCATGACATTTCTCTGCTGAAAGGACATCCAGTTCACTCAGTGTAAAGCCAGAGTCTGAAGAAAGGCTCGTGTGGCCTGAACACCTTCTCCTACTCCTTACGCTTCTGACCTCAGGTGCTACAGCCCTCCCCTTGGGTGCCCCTGCTCTGGCCATGATGGTGCCTTGGTGTCCCCTGAGCATGCCCAGCACTTCTGTGAAGCCTGTGCTTGAATAGCCTGAAAGCTGTGAGCCCCTCCCTCTTTTCCCCCTCCCTCCCTCCCTCCCTTCAGGACTTCACACAAACATCTCTGCTGACTGAGCCCAGCCCCTCAGCATATTTTAAATTGCAGCATGCACATCCCATTCCTTTGCCTTTGCTGTATTTTTCTCCACAAGCTTATCACACTCTAACATATTTTATATTTTTCTTATTTAGATTCTTAACTGTCTGTCTCCTCTCCACCTCACCCACATACATGCACACACACTAGAATGTGAGCTCCATGAGGGCAAGAACTTTTGTTATGTTCACTGCTCGCTACTATGTATGCTGTATATATGACCCAAGTAGGTGCCCAATCAACATCGAATAAATGAGTAGACCACTTAGACCAAATACACATTTTAGCACAAGAGGAAGAGATTAGTGTTTACTTATCCATGGCAAACAACTGAGGGCTGAGCAATGACTTTCATCAGAGCCAACAGAAAATATTTTAGCTGAATTAATTAAGTGAACAGAATCTTCATCTCTTTTTGCTGCAGTCTGATTTGTTATATAATACGATTTTTCAAAACAGACTATAAATTGCTCTTTTCCTAAGTGTATAACATTCCATTTGGACATTGGATTGGGGAGTTTCCACAATCTGTTGCAGCAAGAAGTTTCCAAACCTTCAAACAGAAAATGAGTCGCAGGTGATAGGATGCATGCTCCCCAGGAAATGCAAAGAATAAAAGCATTGCATTCTCGGAATAATTGCTGCAAGCAGTACCAGGGAGAACAGAATGTGCAATCAAATTCCTTTATGGACAGCAAAGGAGTTTGCTGGCAGTGTTGACTTTACAAACACATTAGTGAAACTTGAGACTCATAAAGAAAAAAGCCACAAAATAAACACAGGAGCTTCTGTTAACATCTGGTTAGCCAAGAGAGTTCTAAAACACATATACTGCAATTGGCAATAAGCAACTCAAAGTCAATGAAGCATTGTGTGACACCTCCCAGCACACAGCCTGGCTCATCGCAGCCACGTAATACCTGTTAATTTGCTGTTCAGGGTGACCCAGTGAGATGTAGTAAGTCCTATTTTTAAGAACATTTCTAGAAGCTAAAGTTGACAGGCTGGTGTCAGAGACTGAGGTTTCTTTCACTTCAAGGATATTTGAAATTACGTAGATAGATACATTTTTCCCAAGCTAATACTGCCCCTAGCCTACTTATCTCAGCCTCATCTATGATATCCTGTGCTTTGTGATGCAATACCTGCCCTATATTTTCATGTCATTCCACACAATCTAAAAGACCCTTTTGAGTACTTAACATGTATAAGCTATCGGAAAAAAAAGTAACATGTCAAAAAGATGAGGTTAAAGGATTCTCTTGGTTTCTACAAGTTAAAAAATTCTTTCTCTGCAGGACATTTAAAATGTTTCATTTCATCAAAACAGTCTCTTTACTTTTGATGACTTATCAAAAGTCACACTCTATGACTTTATAATTAACATTAAATCACATTTTGTAAAGTATTTGTATCATAAAATGTATTTTCAAAGACACAGTCTCAAATTCCTTCAACAAGTAGGCCAATATAAAAATTCTAATAAAAAATAAAATACAAAAATTCTACCTCACTTAGAGGCATTTTGATTTTATTTTAAAGTTTCTCATCTTCCTTAATCAGCAGATTTCTAAATTCTCTCACAATCCACTTCCTAGCTTCATTTTTCTTCTCTAGCATTTAACAGTAGTTTTCAGTACATTACGTTAATAAGGCCCATCTACAGATCCGTTATTTCACTTTTATTTCTTCTCTTATTTACTTGGGTATAAAATACTGGCTGATCCTTTTAAGTAGACATTGTACTTTCATTGAGCTTGCTTAACATCCGTATTTGGAATTATTTATCTGTCATCCGATTTTGGTTGGTTTCCATTGCTGGAAAAGCTGGTGTTGCCTTTTGGGGGTGACCATTGTTCGCTCTGATTCTTCATACTTCTGAACATCTTTCACTGATTCCTTCTCATCTGGAGTAGCTGTTGCTTCTTATTTTGGGATTTTCTTTTGTTTAGATAAGGCTTTTTTCCCTTTCCTCGCTTGTATGGGTGTGTTTGTAGCACACGTTGGGTGAGAACCTTTGGCTTTGCCTGTGGGTGCTTTGATGGAGATCTAGGTTCTGGATGGATGCTTTGGTTCTGGACAGCCTCAGTGCGGTGGTTTTCTCAGTTGCTAGCTGTTTGTAGGCTGCAGCAGTGGTGAGCTATGTGAGTGGGCCTATTCCCTGCCTGTCTTTGATGAGAGAGGATGGAGGTCTTCAAAATCCTTTCTCTTTCCCCAGCCCTATAGTCTTCTTA
>CAUYRT010061703.1:0-56031 GCA_963574885.1 Lepilemur ruficaudatus | reverse complement strand
TCCTTTTCCCTTTTGCTCAACCTTTGTGAGAGTCTTCCAGGTTGTTGCATGTTGCAAATATTGATTCATTCTTGTTGCTATATGGAATGCCATTGTATGAATATACCCCACCTTATCCATTCTACTTTTTTTTTTTTTTTTGAGACAGTCATGCTCAGGCCAGAGTGCAGTGGCATGATCATAGCTCATTGCAACCTCCAACTCCTGGGCTCAAGCGATCCTCCTACCTCAGTCTCCTGAGTAGCTGGGACTATAGGCATGTGCCACCATGCCCGACTAATTTTTTCTATTTTTAATAGAGATGCGATCTTGCTGTTTCTGAGGCTGATTTCAATCTCCTGAGCTCAAGCAATCCTCCCTCCTCGTCCTCCCAGAGTGCTAGGATTACAGGTATGAGCCACCACACCCGGCCCTTTGTCTTTGAGTATGTGCCAGGCACAGTACTAGGTACTAAAGTTAAAGAGATAAAATTCACAATCCTTACCCTCAACATGCTCATGGTTTAGTTGGGGAAGAAAAACAATCAGACAAGTACAGTCTTGTTGGGGTCAGTGGTTGCAGACATGAGTGTCTACAGGGGCCAGGCAGGTGCCATATCCTCTCAGCCCACCTGGTCTTCGTGAGTCCCCAGACATTGTGAAACAGAGACATGCTACCCCTCCTGTGCCCTGTCCAAATCTGTGGGCGTAATAAAATGGTTATTGTTTTAGGTCTCTAGGTTTGAAAAGGCCATAATGCACAATAGACAGCTGGGATAAGAAACTGCTATGTATTACATGCCATGCCAGGCCCTGCAGGTAAGTAATAAGCAAGGTAGGCAAAGTCCCTTCTCGTGTGGTGCTAACACTCTAACCGTGGAAGTCAGATGATGAAAGGAAACACTCAAGCAGTGACTCAGTGCTTTAGAACAATAAAACCAGGGAATGTGTTAGTGACTGCCAGGCTACCTTGAGGGGTGGTAGGGTCAGGGAAGATCTATCTGAGGAGGTGATGTTTAGGCTGAAACCTAAATGCTAGCAGGAGGATCAGGTGAAACAGCAACACAAGGGTGCTAAGGATGCTGGAGGGGCAGAGCAGCCGGGGAGAGAGGGAAGGGCCAGAGAGACACGCAGGTCACCCGGCAGGACCTCAAGGGCCATGGCAAGGAGGCAATTGACACGGTCTGTGCTGTAGAGGGATAGCTCTGTCTGCTGTGCAGGGAATGAACGAGGGTACAAGCAGGAGCCCCGCTGAGCGGCCTTGCATAGTAATCCATGGGGTGGTGGCTGGGACTGGGAGGTCACAGTGGAAATGGCAAGAAGACAGAATGAGGCTGTATTTTGAGGCAGAGCTGACAACCCTTGAGAGCAGATTGATTGTGGAAAGGCAGGGACAGAGGGGAAGAGAAGAAATGTAAAGGACTAGGTTTTCCCTACATCAAATAAATTTGGATTGTATTCTAGGTGTCGTGCTATTTTGCAGAGACGCTGGATTCCATTACATTTTGAAGAGCACTAATGGTTGTCTGTTTGCTCGTTTTATAAAGCAGTGAAGTCGACTTGGCTCCAATGGCAAACTCGCCCCTTGGGCAGCAGGTGGGATCTCAGTTCAGTTCTCTCAGCTCTGGCCGGGCTGGAAGTCTCCACACGCGTGTGATTCGGGGGTCCGCCAGCAACTCGGACAGAGGGACAGAGGGACACAGAGAATTCGGAGTTTCTCCTCTCTGGTCCTCACCTTTCCAGGGTTCCCCCCTGACTTTCCGGCATCTGTGGCTGTCCAAACTCTGTCTTCTGGTTCTTCAAGCCAGAAAGACTGCGGGATTTCTGTTGGGGTTTGAGCTACCCTACATAGCTGCAGCTGGTAACAGCTTTCAGGCTAAAAGCCATGAAAAGAAGAAATGGAAAACTCTTCCCATGCCATCACTTTCTTCCCAGTGCAGAGCCTCCTCCTGCTTCTGCCTGCTTGTGTTCACTCTCCAGTGCTTTCAGGCCGTTGTTATTTTTTACATTAAACTTTTTATCTTGAGAGAATTGTGGAATCGCATGAAGTTGTAAGAAATAATACAGAGAGAGCCCTGGTACTCTTTACTTGGGGTCCCGCATGGTGACATCTTGCCAAACTCTAGCCCAATATCACTGCAGGACATGGACATGCTTACAGTCAAGACAGGACATTTCCACCACCACAGGGATCCCGCGTGTCGCTCTCCGGCAGCCACCCCGCTTCCCTCCCACCCTCCCCTTTCTTTAACTCCTAACTCCTAACCTGTTGTCCATTTCTAAAATTTCGTCAGTTTGAAAATGTTATATAAATGGAATCATACAGTATGGAACCTTTTGGGGATTGATTTTTTGTTGTTGTTTCTCTTAGCATACTTTCTTGGAGATTCATCCAAATTGCATGTATCAAGAGCTCGTTCCCTTATTCGGTGGCACGGATGTGCAACAGTTTGTTTAACCATTCACCTGCCGAAGGGCAGCCATCAGGGCCAGTTCCAGCTTTGGGCTATTATAAATAAAGCTGCCATGGACATTCATGTACAGGGTTTTGTGTGCACATAAGTTTTCATTTCTCTGGAATAAACACCTAGGAGTGTAATTCCTGGGTCATATGGTCGTTGCATGTTTAGTTTTTAAAGAAACTGTTTTGCAGAGTTGCTGTATCATTTTATATCCCACCAATCATGAATGAGTGATCCAGTTTCTCTGTAACCTCACCAGCATTTGTACTGTCACTTTTTTATTTTAGCCATTCTGATAGGTGTGTGATGATATCTCATGGTGGTTTTTAATTTACATTTCTCTAATGGCTAAAAATATCGATCATGTTTTCATATGCTTATTTGCCATCCGTATATCCTCGCTGGTTACATGTCTGTTCATTTCTGAGCTTTGTCTTACGTAAAGCAAAACAGCACATATAATTTTAATATCTATGCTCCCTGCAAGCCTTCACATTCGTAGGCACCCCACCTTCCACCAGCTGACTCTGCCACAGTGGGGATGTTTTTGCTCTAGAGTTCAAGAGATGATTGTAGGTGGCTTAAATCACCCACAGATCAGTGAGGACAGTCAGAGGGAGCAGACAGATCTTGTAGTGTCCTTAAACAGAGGCCTGTGGGTGGGATTTGATCTCTCTCCACCCTGTTCCCCTTCTGTGATGGGTGAATAGAGGCTCGTTATAGAGGCCCAGTCATCCCTTCCGTGTCTTGCGGAGGCATCCTTTCCCACAGCCCCTCTCAAAGTCCCAAACAGCTGACCCCACAGTGCTGCACACAGTATTGCTCCATATGTATTTGGGTTTGGTGGAGTGGGTTGAGTTGGAAATTCTGGTGTGTGTGCATGACAGAAACCCAGTTGGAGCTTGCCTGGCCCAGAGAGGGAATTGGTCAGAAGGAGTCATTTCAGAGATATCTCAAGTCAGTGGGGGAAAAACAGGAGTGAGCCCGGCTCCCGGCAGCGGGAATCCACAGTGCAAACCCGTCACTACTCTCTCTCTGCCTCTCGTCGCTGTCTCTGTCCACCAGCCTTTATTCTCTGTGGCTGCAGACTGCCACTTCCACAATGCAGGGAGCATGGCTGCTGCCAGCCCCAGAACCTCCCCGAAACAGAGGGCCTGACCCTTCGTTCCAGTGTTGAAACCCCTGGGGAAGGGAGAGGATAGGCTCAGCCATGGTGAAGGGGTGGGGGACCATGATGGGCAGTTTGTCCAACTTCAAGGGTAGGAGAACAGGAGGTCCCCAGAGTGAGCAGGCCTTGCACACTCAACCACAGCTGTTCCCTGCAAGCTTCCTGCTGACTTTGCAGGTTTGAATGAGATTGCTGGAAGGCCCACGGAGCCCATGCCTTCCTCTATTCATCTCACTCTCTCCCCAGTAGGCTCCAGTCTCACAAGTGTCAAATATTTAGATCTTGTTCCAGTTCAAACGGAGGAACTAGGATGTTTCCTCAGGTGGAAGTGGAGAGGGGCAGATGGATACCGGTGCGTCATCTTAGGAGCCATGGGGGGACCATCAGCCACTCAGAGCTCTCTGGTTCTTCAGACCGTGACACATCAGGACATCTCCCAGCTGGACACGTGGGAGGCAGCCCTTGCAGAAAGGGCGGGGGGGTCTTGCCCTACCCCCAGCAGAACAGCAACCTGGAAGCCCACAAGCTGCATCTGGAAGTTCAGCTGGTTTTGTTTGGCTCTCAGAGCATTTAGAAAATTCGGAGACCATTTGTCAAAACTTACCAGTTGGGAGACTTTTCATAAAAATCCCATAGAGGCCAACCCAACAGCTTTTCTTCCCAGCGTCATGTAGGGCAGGCTGGAGACTCAACGACCCAACTCCTTCTCAAGGGGACTTCAACCAGCGACAGGTGGATGTTGGTGTAATAAATCGCCCAGCTTCCCCACCCCTCAGGTGGGCAGCTCTGAAGCCTGTCTGCACAGTCCCAGTTTCCCACGGTGGGACCTGCCCATCAACACTCGAAACAGGCTCCGTTCCCTCCCTTGCCTGCCTTCCCAGATCCCGCAAGGTTGTTTCCAGGAATCCCTTTCCAAATAATCCACTTGAACTCCATCCTTCTCTGCCTCTGGGAGAATCCACCCCGAGATCCCATCAACCAAGTCTCAGCCCACATTCTCCCAGCTCTGCCCACAGCCAGGCATGTTCATCCGGAGTGCCACTGTGAACCAGTCATTGTGCAAGGGTGGCTTGCCTCAGAGATCAAAGAAGCCTCTGCATTCTGGAAAATATTGGGTCAAATAGCATGTCATTTTAGAAAAGCTCTCCAGTGCAGCATTTCCTGAGCTCTGCAATTACAGCCTCTTTCTATGTTCGCATTAAATGCCCGTGTAAGCAGCTATTTACTCTCTGGCTCGGGGCACCGTGAGAGGGCTCATTCTAAATATATCATGACAAACTCATAACCCTCGGCTGCCCAAGTGCATATTTGTGCGAGTGACAGCCCCTGTGCCTGTGGTTGAGCACCGCCGCGCACAGCCCGGCCGTGGACGCGGCTCAAAGCCAAGCAGAGCCCTCTTCTCCACGCCGCAAAGAATTTCCACAGAGAAGAAAAAGCAGCAGGGCTTTGAGATTCATTGTTAGACTGGCTTCAAGGGCAAGAGCTTTATAGAGTTTAACAACATGTCTGGCACTTAAACTCTGCACCAATAAATATTTGTCCAATAAATTCTCAAACCATATTAGGGGATTAGTCTCCCTTCTTCTCTCTCTCCCTTTTCTGTCTTCCTTCCTTCCCTCCCTCCTTCCCTCCCCTCCCTCTCTTCTCTTCTCTTTCCTCCCTCTCCTTCTCTCTTTTCTTTCTTTCCTTCTTTCTTTCTTTCTTTCTTTCTTTCTTTCTTTTCCTTTCTTCCTTTCTCTTTATCTCTCACCCTCCCTCCCTTTTTCCCCTTTTTCTACCCCTTCTTTCCTTCCTTCCTTTTTTCCTTCCTTCCTTCCTTCCTTTCTTCCTCCCTAGTATATCCATGCTGTCACTGCTTGCAATAACTGCAACTCAACCTTCGCATCCATGAATATGGGGGGGTTAAGTCCATTATATCCAACTAATGGAACACTGTGGCCTTTTCAAAGAGAGCTCTTCATCCTCCGAGATGGAAGTGCCTCCAAGACATATTGTTCAGTGAAAGAAGCAACATGCTGGAGAGCATTACGGTGTATTAGCACTTGTGAAAACAAGAGAAAAAAATGCTTATAAATGCATGAAGTATCTCTGGAAGGATAAACAAGAAATTCATCAGGGGTTGCCTCTGGGGAGGAGAAATGGAACATAAGGGTTCAAGGTGAGAAAGAACCTTCACTGTGAGTATTTTATTTATTTGACTATATGCATGTATTTTTTTTAAATATCATGTCAATAAAGAGAAAGAAAAGAAGAGCCCTGTTTTCTATAAGAAATGCACTAACCATGGTGTGGTCATTTCCACAGTGGGTTTTGGAATCCTGTATCCACTCCCAGCCCAGCGCCTGCCTCAGAGCATGTAACTAATAAGTCACTCTTGAGTAAAGTCAAGTGTGGTCCCCACCTGTCTACATGAGACAGCACTGCTTCTAGGCAGAAACATCAAAAATTAGAAGAAAGCATTCTCAGAGTGCAGCAGACACAGCTTCGTTCACTCAGGATGTATTTGCTGAGCACCTACTATGTGTTCTAGACTCTGGGGATACAGCGGAACAAGACAGACAAAAATCCCTGTCCTTGTGGGGCTCACCTCCTAGCTGGAGGAGGAGGGGGGAGTCAACCACCAGCAAGTTAAATAAGCAGCAGAAGCAGTATGTGACATCGAGAACAGGGCCAAGGAAGGAAAACAGCAGGAGAGTGGGCAGGAAGTGGTGGGGGGTGGGCTCGGACTTTAGGGTGGTGGGGGGGCTCCTGGCAGGGATTGTCAGAGTGAGAGGAGCTGAGGCTGTGGGCTCTGCAGATTTCTGGGGAAGGGCCAGAGGGAACAACAAGTGCAGATACGAAACCCGCCACCATTTATATAGGCATCTGGGTGCCCGGGAGCTCCCGGGAACTCCCCAGAGGCCTGGTTTTATGTGAACTTGTTTCTATGAACTTGGACAAGTCAGCCCAATGCTCAGGGTCAGGTGGAACTGGACACAAGAGGGGACCCAGGGCTGCACTGCTAGCATAGGAGGTCCAACGAGAGAAAGATGCCCTGCTGGGCTCAAGCCCCAGGGGCTAAAACAACAAACATCCCCAGAATACATCATCCTGTCCCTTTTCCCAGATGTTCCCAGTGTGGGTTCTTCAGACCACTCAGCCCACAAAACACTCTGCTGAGAGAAAGTGGCTTTCAGGGGCGTCTTGGAGATTCACCCAGGCTCCGACAAGCCCTGAGTAAGAAAACCTGCCTCGCTTTGTTCAACTGGGTGTTCCCCAAACTTCTTTGATGAAAGAAGCGTGTTTCAAGTCACTGCTATTAATATGCCTGGACACGAATGTCCACAGACCCCTCTGAGCGACATTGAATTAGGAGGTTTCGGTGGAATCATCCCTGGGGAAACCATTTCATGAATCAAAAACAGAAGTCTTTGCTTTCTGTTCTTTCCCGTGAGAGTCTCTTTCAAGACTGTTACCAAAAAAAGAAAAAAGAAAAAGCCAAAAGGAAGGTAGATCCTTGAAAGAACAAGAGAGTGCTGTTTTCACGTCAGCGGGATACTGTGTCCACCTGAAGACGGTGAGTGGGCATCTGGACTTGTGCACACACTCTGTGCCCTGCTGGTGGGTGACTGCCCAGCTGCGGAAGCACATTCGGTGTCAGGAGGCCCACCCCACACTGCTCCTAAAACCTTTCCTTTTACCTAAGAATGGGGAGGAAGGTGGAAGAGGATGTCCTAAAAACGAAGCCTGGAAATTCTATTCCTGGGTGAATGCCTAACAAAAAAGAGTGCTTATGCTGCGTGTAAGCATCTTAAGACACGGACGAGAATAATCACAGCAGCGCTATTATTCATTACAGCCCCAACTGGAAACATGCCAAATACCCATCGGCAGGAGGATATATAAATAACGTGTGTATGTTCATACAATGAAACACAATAGAATAAGAAAAAGAATAAACTGCCATCATGCACAGCAGCATGGAAGAACCTCAGGACGCTGTGTTGAGCAAAGGAAGCGCAAAGGCACTGCGGGATTGCTTCGTGTGACATTCAAGGACCGGCAGGACAGCGCTGCGAGGATGGACTCAGCACCATGGCTAGTCTGGGGGGGCAGCTCGAGGGACCCCGTTGAAAGCTGGAAATGCCCAAACATCCTGCAAACCGCTCACTTAAAATTCATGCACTTGACCGTAAGCTATAGGCCAATTAAGAAGTTAACACCAAGTTGAAAAGTACAAACATAGAAATAAAGTCTGGAAAAGGGGAAGAGGTAGCCCAGAGCTGCCTGCTTTTCTTGTCCTGTTAGCGATTCCCTAAACGCCTTCACGAGGCGGGGGTCATTTTCCCTCCACCCACCCTGCCACCCTCCCAGTCAAGCCGACATCACCTCCAGCCCCTGCTGGGCACCCCCACTGTCCCTCTGACACCCACCCCCACCCAAACCCCTGTTTATATGGCTGTGGCTCCCAAGAGGGACATTCCGCAATGTCTTGTCTTTGCCCTCAGGATAAAAGAATGGTTTGCAGGCCCTTTCCAGAACTGACCACAGCCCTGCCTCTGGCCACACCCTCCCTCTTCCTCTCCCCATCTCATTCTCCCTGACAGAACCCATTTAGGATCCCTACATGAGCCCCGTGCCCTCCCCAACCTTTGCACGTGCCATTGCCCCTACCAAGAATAGCACGCTTCCCAATGCACCAACCAACCTCTGCAGCTGCCGGCCAGTGCTCCCAGCCCACCCTCCACCTTCAGCCGACGCATCTCTTCCTCGGAGAAGCCTTCCCCGCCTGCTCCTCCAGCGCCCTCCTCAGAGCGGGTCTGTCCTGTTACCACCGTAGCCCCGCCACTAGCACTGGGGCCAGCCCGAGAGATGCGCACCCACGTGTGCTGAATGGATGGAGTGCGGCGCTCATAGGAAGACGGCTGTAGCAGTGCGGGTACCCTGCCCACATCCCACCTGCCAGGGCCTGCCCCTCTCTGCATAAAGCTTTCTCGGAAGCCTCACAGGGCGGCTCCGCCCGCGCATGCACATGGACAGAGCAGGCTGGAGGGGCCCAGGAGTCAGCCTCCACCCTCCAACCCTCACCTCAGCTCCCTCCCTTCCAGGGGTGACTCTGAGAGGCAGCCCCAGCCTCCCAGAGTTTCCTGCCTGCCCTGGGGACCTGCTTCCCCACAGGCCTGTGTTGGCTTGGTCTGTTGCTGTCCCATCCAGTCGATGTCTCCTGAAGTCACCTCCCAAATAAACGACTTGCCCTTGAATCTTTGCCTCAGGGGCCACTCCTGGGGCCCTGTCTCCAACAGCATGACTTCTCCTGGACATTCCATGCCTGGCGCCAAGCTCTCGGGTCAGGCCCCTTGCCTGGACGTACCAGAAAGTATTGATACATTGGCGGCGAGGGTTTGGGAATGGAGGGCTGTGGCTGCCAAACTGAGAGAAGCAGCCGGGACTGCAGGGTAAAGGAGAATATGAGGCCACAGGGACGCAGCGAGGAGTGTCGGAAGCAGAAATGAAGGCTGGAAATGCAGCCCCATGGACAGAACCTCGACGTGTGCCTGGAGGGGCTGGGCTTCCCGCCCAGTTCTGTAGGGGAGGGAAGCTCACTGCTCAAGCTTTCAAAATGCTGCAGAAGCCCGTGTGCCTCCTGCTCCAGCCTGGAAGGCCCAGGCATCCTACAAGGGGCCAATAAAGCACAGAGCAATGTACTGGAAGGCGCTGGAGCACTGATGTACTTGGCAGAGACGTCTAAGGGATAATGGGCCCTGAGGACACATTCTCAGGTTCCAGGCTGGAGAATCTAAGCCTCTGACAACAGAGGTGAAGGGGGTATGGCCTCCTTGGAGGGTGGGACCAATGTCTCTTGGTGGTCTTGAACTTGCATGTCTGGGATCCTGAGTTAAGGATGGCCCCTGGCGTCCGAGGCAGGTGGGGTGGGCAGTACAGCCAGCAAGGATGAGCTGTGGACATTGTGCATGGGGTGGGTGGGCACCAGGAAGGGAGGCTGGGCGTGAGAGAAGCACAGGCACTGCTAGGGGCACAGGGTGCCTTCCCCACACCCAGCCCCCGAAGGAGGCCATAGGAGACCTGGGTGAGGTCTGTGCTCACCCCACTGGCTCAGTGCCCCTAGTGAAGTCATAAGTCTGCTGACTCTGCAGTTGCACTTTCCAGACATGTTTTTAAATAACTAACTACAGGTCACATCTAGTTGGCAGGATATTTACACTGCCCTGGACCCCAGAAGAAATGCCTGGGTAGGGGGAGGGTAGGCAGAGACACTGCCATGGGGAGTGCAGGGTGCCTAGAGTCTGAGATTTGAAGCATCTGTAATACTTTGCAGTTGCTCTTTGGGCTGCCGCTCACTGGACTTAAGCTTGTGCTCATTTGCACGGCTGTACTAACTCCATCGACACCCACGCTGTCTGGAAGCCACTAGCCACATGTGACCACTGGGCATCTGAGACACAGCTAGTCTGACTGCCACACCAACTTCAAGACTTAGAAGGAAAAAAAAGATAAAATGTCACAAAAATGTTTTATATCAATTACGTGTTGAATTGATGTTATCTTAGATACATTGGGCTAAACAAAATGTATTATTAAAATTGATGTCACCTTGTTATGGGTTCAATAGTAGACC
This sequence comes from Lepilemur ruficaudatus, assembly GCA_963574885.1. Classification (NCBI taxonomy): domain Eukaryota; kingdom Metazoa; phylum Chordata; class Mammalia; order Primates; family Lepilemuridae; genus Lepilemur; species Lepilemur ruficaudatus. The sequence continues at coordinate 45,807 of CAUYRT010061703.1, read as the reverse complement.
CCAAAAGATATGTTGGGGTCCTAACCTCCAGTACCTCTGAGTGTGGGCTTATTTGGAAATAGGCTTGTCGTGGTTGTAATTAGTCGAGATGAGGAATAGGATGACCCCTTAATCCAACATGATTGGTGTCTTTATAAAAAGAGGGGACAGAGACATACAGCAGAAAGACAGCCACGTGATGACAGAGGCAGAGATTGGATGATGCAGCTGGAGCCGACGTGCACCAGCAATTGCCAGCAAACACCAGCTGCTAGAAGAGGTGAGGAAGGATCCTCCCCTACAGGCATCAGAGAGAACACGGCCCTGCTGACACCTTGATTTTGAACTTCTAGTCTTCAGAATGGTGAGAAAATAAATGATTTTAAGCCACTTAGTTTGTTGCACATTGTTTCAGCAGCCCTGGGAAACTAATAACACCCCTATTTCTTTTTATTTACCTTACTGTGGCTACTAGAACCTTGTGAAGTAGGAACACCATTATTTCCATTTCCCAGATGAGGAAACTGAGGCTCAGAGAGGCCAAATGGCGTGTGTAAAAGAGACAAAGCTACTAAGCGACAGATATATTAATAGATTCAGGCACCCGTCTTCAGACCTCAGTGTCGTTTCCATTGCTTATTGGTTCATCCAACATCCTGCAATTTCCCAGCCACTGTTCTAGGCATTCAAGACAGATGGATGAACAAAACAAAGATCCCTGCCTCATGGAGGGAACAGCAGACGGAACAGCCTGTGCTAAATGATAGCACACACTCTAAGGATAGCCAAGAGAACAGAAGCAACTTTTCAGGTGGGTTCTTGGTGCTTGTTGGAATTGCTGCATCATTTATTCACTTGGACTGTTTTCTTCATGCCTCTTCATGAGCCTTGATCATGGGGCCCTTCCCAGAAAGGAGCCCTAGAAGTGTCCTCTGGGCTTGTTTTGCATGGGCAGATGTCTCTGCAGCAGTGGAAACCTCTCACCTGCTGCAGAGATCCCAGGGACCATGCTGATCCTGGTGCATGAAGAGGTCAGGTGTTCACCCACTGAGGCCAGCCCAAAGCAGCACGGGTCCTGCTCACCCTGGGACCCCAGGGTGAGCAAGTGGAAGACCAGCTCCTACTGAATGGAGTTCATCAGGTTGCAGTTCTTGAATCTGGAGAAGGGCTGGGCAGGGCATGAGAGCCAGGGAGAGAAGGGACCATTTTTCTTACCTGAACAACCTGGGGGTATGATGACCATTGTGTCATCATCAGTAGTTGAGTGACAATAGGTGAATAAAGTTTGTCAAAGGTAGTCCTCAGCCCAAGTATGTCAAGCATACTCCCTGGGGAGTATTTTTGGGAGATATCCCCACAAGTAAAGTCTGAGATCAAGTTAAATGTCCCTTCTCTCAGAACATGATGCAAATGTGATAGTCCCTGGGCTTTTGAGAGAATGATACTCCTGGATATTAAATAGTACAGTGTTGCTATAAATTATTTATTCCAGCAAGAATACTATCACCCTTACTAGATGCCAATGTTTTATATTCCCTGCACTTCCTTGACCAGGGCCAAGAACAGAAATCCAGAAGTTAGAGACTGTGCCAAGTGCTGAGGAGGGGCCGGTGTTACCCTGGCAAGCCTCAGGCATCAGTAGCATAGTGGGGTGTTGGCATGATAAAGGAATCGAGATTCCTGGACCCAATAAATAAGATGATCTCCAGTAGCCCTGCCAGAAGTGGGCGGGGCCAAGCAGCAGTTCCATTTCTAAACGGTCAGAGAAGGTATAAATAGGCTCTCCATGCACAGCCTGCATTGTTTGCCACTCACCTCTGCCCTCCATTGGGTCCAGCATGGCTAGACAGGATGGTGGCTCTACTGGTGACAAGATAGAGTCCTCCTCACAGCTGGACAGAGTGAGGTGGGGGCCTTGGGGTCTAGAGTCAGTGTCCTCAACTTCTCTCTATTACACACCTGGGGTTCCCCATATTTGTCTAGTTTAATGCAACCCCCATTTTGCACATGGGGAAGTAGAGACCCAGAGGGGGCCAGAATCTTCCCATGGTCATGTGAATGTCACGGCAGACCCGACCTCCAAGCCCGAGTCCTCCCACCACCCCACACTCCCTCACTCACTGAGCTCCATCCCATGGAATGATGGACAACAACTTCCAGGAAAATAAAACCCTCAGAGGCCTCAAAACCCGAGAGAGGACAGAGAACAGCTGGGTTATTCACCAGCTCTGGAGCCGGGCTCTGCAAACTACATTCCAGCAAAGCCCCCGGATTCCTCCCAAGGGCTTGTGGGGCTGTGACAGGGGCCCTGGTTCCCCACCCATCGCTCCCGACCCCACCTGATCTCAATTCTCAACTGTCTTATGTTTTGAAGTTCCACACTGCATATCATCTAAAGAATTCTACATCTGAAAAACAAGCTTGGGGTGGATAAACCTCAGGACAGCCACTCCATGGGACATCACTCAGGGATATAAAGGACTGAATGAGTGATGCACCCAACAACATGGCTGCATCTCAGGTGCACGGTGCTAAGGGAAAGAAGCCAGACCCAACAGGCTACAGACTGTATGACTTCATCCATGCGACATTCTAGAAAAGACAAAACTATGGGGACAGAAAAGAGCTCAGTGGTTGCCAGGAGCTGGGGAAGGAAGGGTTGATCACAAAGGGTCGTGGGGTTTTGGGTTAATGAGAATGTTCCATATCCCAACAGTGGTGGTGGCTACACGACTGTGGATATTTGTGGAAAACTCATTGATGTAAAAACTGATCATCACTAAACAGGTGACTTTTACTGTCTGCGAATTATATCTCATAAACCTGATTTTTAAAAAACAAACAAACTTGGAGATTACTGCCTAAAAAATTCCTTTATTCTAAAGTCTTTATTAACAGTTAAAAAATGAAACGAAAGCTAACAGCCTTTGGATGTGAAAGGAAAGGGGTGACCTCCCTGTGGGGCTTTCTGCATGTCAGACAACCAGCTCACTGCGTTAGCCCATTTTTTAAAATTTTAATTTTCACACATACGTATAATCCTCACAATAGTTCTGTGGCAAAGCTGAAATTGACAGGCTCAGTGTGGCAGATTACATTTTCCAGCACAGCAAGAGATAATATTAAAAATAAATAAAATAATAAAATGCTGTGTTTTAAGCCACTAGGTGTTGGGGGTGATTTGCTCTGCGGCAGTAGATAATTGGAACACCAGGTCACAAGCCCGAGGCATGTCCACAGCCAGTGCTGGCGTCTGCATCGCGAGTCTGTTTCCTCTCTCTGTCCTGCCCTGTTCCTGAATCAGGCATTGCAGACCCACGCCTCATACACAGCCACGGACGGAAACTCCACACGCACGCCCTTCTAGAGAAGCAGGACCCAGCTTCTCTTGGAAGCCAGGTGCCAAAGGGGTACCTGGCACACGGTAGGTGCTCAATGACTCCTGGGAAAATAAAGGAAAAGATTCCAGCCCATTCGAGGAGCTGGTATCACAGTGAACACGACCCAGGCCCTGCTCACGTAGAGACAGCTCTTTAGGGAGGAGATAACAATAAGCAAATAATTCAGATGATTTTAGACACTGGGTTCCAGGAAGAAAATGCACACGGCTTTGATGGGGAGTGGCTGGATGTGCAGGCGTGCAAGGAAGCCCTCTTTGAGGAGGTGACATGTGAACTGACACCTGAAGAATAAAGAGCTGCCAGCTTTGGGCAGGTAGGCATGGGTATTCCTGACAGAGGGACAGTCACGTGAAAAGGCTAAAAGAGGTACAAGTACACACACACACACACACACACGCACACACGTGCACATGCACATACGTGCAATTTGAAGATATGAAAGGAAGACTCCGAGGTTAGAACAAGCCTCACTTATTCCAGAGAAGGGCAGATAAAACAAACAATAAATGATGGCATAGGATAAAGGATAGGGCGTTGGTTTAGGAGCCTGGCTTTGCCACTAATTCCCCATGCGACCTTGGGGTGGGCACTTTGTCCCTCCGGGCCTCTGTCCTTCTGGCTGTAAATCAAAGAGTTTGGGACAGAATCAGCGGTGTGATGGGGCCAGCTCACACTGGCCGTGAGAACGGATTGCCGTCATCTCTTCCGAACTCCATGCTCAGCGGTGTCACATGGATCTGTCAGAGTTAGCCATGGAAGAAGTATTTACGCCATGGAAGTTGACGACACTACAGATCAGAATCTCTCTCTCTCTTTTTTTCTTTTTTCTTTTTTGAGAATTAGTTCCAGAACACCACTGGACTAGATGGGTGCTTCTCAAACTCTCTTGCTAATGTGTCCTACCGGCAGAGGAGAGCTGAGAGCTGATACATAACCCGAAAGCCTGGGATTTCAGCGTCTTAACAATTTTCCTTAGAATCTCCTATTGTAGTTTTAAAATTTATAGTCAATTCTACCTTCTATACCTCAATGTGTGTGTGCTTCTTGCTTCCTCCCACACTCAAAACTCTGAAATTTTATTTTCCTAACTGCAGGAAGCTGTCTTGTTAGGCCTGTGGGGTTTTTATATCACGCACCCTCCCTCCCTCACACACACACACACACACACACACACACACGAGTGCACACATGCGGCCTTCCTCTTCGGCTCAGTGTGGCCCATGGCCACGGCTGGCATCGCTCAGTCTCTGCAGGCGGGAGGCCTCCCCCTCTCCCGCCTCCCATCCTCCCTTTCCTCTTCTTCTTCCAAATGCATGGCCCGCCCTGACTTGGAACTGAAATGGGCATTGGGTGAGGAGGAAACCAGCCTTCTTAGCTGATTCACGAGACCCTGGGGCCCAGCACAGAAGTCCTCAGGGTCTGTTCTGACAGCAGAGCCCAGATCTGGGCAGAAGACATTGCCCACTCTGTCATGACAGAGCAGCTGCCAGCTCCCTTCAGGTGCCCCGCAGATGCTGCCAGCATCCTCGGGCTATTTCCCTGTGGACAGAAAGGAGTGATAACTTCCTTTTCCTCTTTCTCTGGAAGTATATGGGCTTAGATCATTATGCTGGGGTTTAGTTGGGGAGATCCGTTTTCTGCGTCTCAGACTCGAGGCTACCGCAGGCTTCCTGGCTGACCTCGGACTAATAGTTAAGTTTTGTCTGAGCCTCTTTTTCCATCATTGGCTGCCGCTTACCTCATGGCTGGGGATGGCTGGGTGGATGTCTGGGGCAGCCTTGAAAAGTGGCCAGCAATATTTCCAAACACAGAGCTGGGCACATGGCCCGTGGTTCCATATCACTGAGAGAAGGGCAGAGACCTAGCCTCTACAGGATGCCAGACCTTGGGGTGCTAGAACCTTTATCATGGAAAATTCCAGGAAAAAAATGTACAAAGCAGTGCCGTCCTCCAAAGAATACAGAGATCTCTGCAGACAGGAGGAGACAGCGTGTGGTGGGGATGTGGGGAAGGGCACAGTCTGAACACTGAAGGGACCCTCTCCTCCCCTTCTACTGTGAGCTTCTCGCAGCACCGCCTAGGTCTGTGAGAAAGCCCACCAGTGGTGGGTGACATTATGGAGTCAGTTTTCTTTGCCCTTAAGACCCAATGTGAAGGCTGTTTGAGCTAGTTTCTATTTTCCCTGACTTCTGGACTCTGGGACTGTGGGAGCTGCCACTTGTCTTTCAGAAATGCCAGCCTGCCAGGTGGTCTCCTTTATTAGGATGCTGCCCTCTGAAAGCCCCCACCCCCGCAGACCACCATCACCACCCCTGCCCTATCCCTTGCGTTTTCACAGGGCTTGGGGCTCATGCAATTCCGAGTGCCTTCCCGGCAAGTTAGGGCTGGCTGGAACCCTGGACCTGTTAAGTATTTATTCCCCATTCCCCTCTCCCAGCCCCTAGAAACCACCAATCTGTCTTCTGTCCCTATGGATTTGACCTAGTCTCAGTATTTTATATAAACGAAGTCATATGATATATATCCGGCTTCTTCCACTAAGCATAATGCTTCCAAGGTTCATCTATGTTAGCATATATCAGTACTTCATTCCTTCTTATGGTTGAATAATATTCCGTTTATAGATACACCATAATTTGTTTATCCATTCATCTATTGAGGAACATTTGAGCTGTTCCCACCTTTTAATGATTGTGAATCATGCTGCCGTGAACATATATGTGGGTGTATTTTTTTGAGCACCAATTTTCAATTCTTTTGAGTATATGCCTAACGTTGGAATCACTGGGCCATATGGTAATGCTGTCTAACTTTTTGAGGAACATCAAACTATTTTCCACTGAGACTGAACCATTTTATATTTCCACCAGCAATATATAAGGGATCCAATTTCTCCACATCCCCACCAACACTCGTTATTTTCTGGTTTTGTTTTGTTTTGTTTTTTTTGACATCATCCTAGTGGGTGTGAAGTGGTGACTTATTGTGGTTTTGATTTGCATTTCCCTAATCACTAGCGATGCTGAGCATCTTTTCATGTGCTTCTTGGCCATCTGTATGTCTTCTTTGGAGAAATGTCTATTTGATTCCTTTACCCAAGTCCTTTTTAAAAGCAGGATGTCTGTCCTTTGGTTGTTGAGTTATAAGCATTCTTTATATATTCTGGATACCAGAGCCTTTTTACATATATGATTTACATATACGATTTACAAATACTCTCTCCCATGCTACAGGTTGTCCTTTCACGTTCTAGATAATGTCCTTTGATGCATAAAAGTGGTTAATTCTGATGAAGTCCATTTTATCTAGTTTTTCTTTTATTGAATGTGCTTTTCGTGTCTTATCTAAGAATCTGTTGTCGAATTCAAGGTCACAAAGATTTCCCATGTGTTTTCTTCTGAAAGTCTTATGATTGGCCCATTTTGAATAAATGTTTTACGCATGGCATGAGGTAGGGGTCCAACTTCATTCTTTTGCAGGGTTGTGCACAATTGTCTGGATACCTTCCTTGACTCTTCACATCAACCCCATGAAAGAAGCAGTGTTATCAACTCATTTTACAGGTGGGGAAACTGAGGCTTCAATAGGTGAAAAATTGCCCAAAGCTGCACAGGTAACATGGCACTGCTAAGATTTGGTCTTGGGCCTATCTGAGTCAGAACCAGTGATCCTAACCTTCATGGCTGATGCCTCTGGGGCCCAGGCCACCTCTCCTCAGGTCCCTGATTTCAGCTGACCTCCCCCCGCCCCCCGAGGCTGTGGTCAGTCTGGATGTGTTGCCAACATCCCTTCTCAGCTCTCCTGTCTTGGGGCTTTTCCTGAAGCCTTGAGAGGCAGCAGAGTCCACGCACAGGGGCAATTCTAAGAGGTGACACTCTCCTAGGGGGATAAGTCTACACGGTTCCTCTGTGGATACAGCCTCCCATGCCCACCTCATGAAGCCTCTCTATGAAAACTCTCCCTCCTTTCTTTCTGTCCCTCCCCACACCACACTCCTGCCTGCTGGGATCCCCACCCACATAAACCACCTGCATCTAAGTCCTTGCTCAGCTCTGCTTTCGAGGAATCCAACTAAGATACTCACCAAAATTCACAAGAGAGACCTCCCACCCTTGCCAACTCCCCTCCCTTCAGAGTGCTCCCCAAGGCCTGGCCTGTCCACGTCCATGTGACCCAGCCCAAGCCACAGCCCCTGCTAACCCCATAGGCAACCTGAAGGCCAGAAGGGGTAGATTTCACTGTGGCTCTGAGCATATGTACAAGAAAGAACGCAAATCACCTCTTTCTATACTGATGTTGCTAAAACCCAAACAAGTATTCTTTCTGCCTCAAGACACTTCTTTTTCCAAGAGTGCACACCTGGTTGGGCTTCCCCATGAAATCACAGCATCCAAGAGTCCTCCACTCATTACCCTCATTCTTCCAGATATAGATAAATTTTCCTAATGGTGGGGCTTGGACCAAGAGCCTACCTTGAACTCTGCCTCCAGAAATTGAGAGAGGACCACAGCAACCTCTTGACAGCCTGGAGATGTGAGTGGCCACAGCCTAAACTCCCCTGCAGGCTTCGGCCACCCACCACACTCCCCTCTCTGCCCAGTGGCACAGGGGCTTCCCCTCCAATGGGCACGACAGCAGAATCCTGACCATCTCCCAGCCCCCACTCCCCTATTCTTCAAAGGCTGCCCATTTTCCAGGCAATCCAACCTGCAAGGGTCAGGGGACAGTGTGATCAAAGGTTAGGAACCAGAGCGCCACATCCAGGTTCATGGTTTGGGGTTATCCAGACAGCTCCCAGACCCATCGCCAGGCCCCAGGGTCAGGCTGACAGAGTGGAGCCAGGACGTGAGGATGCTGATTTCTCAGGAGTAGTAACTTCCGCAGCTTTTAGTGGTTCTCTTAAAAACCTGACCTGGGTCTTGTTTCTGTCCCCCACACATGCGAACACCCACAGCACTACGATCCCTTGCTCACCTGCCATAACCCCTGTCAGACACCAGTGCTACCTTCTCGTGGCTCACTTGAAACTGAGCTCACTGACAGTGACATATTGTTGGGCTCCAAGGACATTTGCTGAATGGGTTGTGTGCGGGCCTCACGCCCAGGCCGCGCCCTAACAGGTGCAGCAGTTCTCAATCTGCCACGCACATGGGAATCACTGAGACGTTCACAAAGGTGCTGAAGCTGGGTCCCACCCCACAGATCCTGAGTTGACTGGTGTGGGTTGAATTTTTCTTTCTTTTTTTTTTTTTGAGAATTACCCATGTGATTCCAATGTGTGTACAAAAGGGGTTCTCAAACTCCAGTCCCTTCAGGATGGGGGGGCGGGGGGCGGGGAAGGGTATTAAAACACAAATTGATGACACCTTTACCACCACCCAAGCTCCTGATTCAGTGTCTGCCCTTCTAACAAGGGGTGCAGGAGAGTCTCGGGAAGTGGGGTCAACGTCTTCTTTGGGGAGAGAGCTGAGAACAGAAATGCAGACAGCGGGGATGAGGAGGGATCTGGGGAGGGGGGAAGGGGCGTGCCAGGTGCCGCATGAAGGGCACCCTCACGGAGAGGCACGTGGGAAAGGAGGGGCGTGGAGCTAGAAACGGAGGACTCCGCGGGACTTGAGAGCGCGGGCGGTGAGGAGAAGGCGCTCGACTGTTGGGGTGAGGTCTCTCTTCCCCAAGAGCATTCCCTGAGTGCTCCTGAGGACTCGAGTGGCACAGGCCGACCACCCTCACCTTTCCTCTGGACCCCGCACGGCCTCCCCACCTCCTCTCGGGCCCCCCACGGCCCACTCCCCGCGGCAGCGTCATTCCCCCGGCTTAAGTCCTCCCAAGCGTTTCCCAGCCTAGCAGAAATGAAGTTCAAATTCTGCATATGTTTACCATACCCTTCTGTGGTGCCCATAAGTCCTCCAAGTTCGGGCAGCGCAATGATACCACATCTGCACGGAGGCCATGCCTTCCGCTGGCTGCTCCAGCCCGCGACTGAGCACGGCGGGGAAAACTGAGGCACACCCACTTCTGGGAGATGCAGGGCTCTCTCATGGGCTGCTTTGGCTTCAAGGCTCCCTCAGGGCCTGAACATTATTTTTAGACTGCATGAGGGATGCCTCCACCCAACCTCCCCTCCCTCAGAGTCAGCCTTCCCTAAACCCTCAGCAATCCCAGCCAGCCTCCCCCGGAACTACGTGAGCAGCTGGAGCTCCTGGTCCATAATCCCAGCTAAGGCGCGCAGAGGAAGCACGTGCGGCTGCCCCACTAAGTGCTCCTTTCCTGCACAAGGAGAGCCCACCGAGTGCAGGTTCCTAGGATTCGGTGCACATGTTTATGAAGGAAGTGCCCTCAAGGAAAACGGGTAAGGGCCTGAGAGAAGCAGGCAAGGAAGGGGCCGGGGTTAAGGAGGTGTCCGTCTTAGCTGAAGTCTGCACGGATTGGCTCCACTGTGGTGCCCTGGCGATCTCGCGTGTATCCAAGCAGGCCAGTCGGCAAAGGCTTGGCCCATGGCCAATCCGAATGTGGTGGGCAGAATAATATCCCGCCCCAAGACGTCTGTGTCCTAATCCACGGAACCTGTGAATATGTCACCTTATATGGCAAAAGGGACTTTGCAGATGTGAGTAAAATAAGGATCTTGAGATGGGGAGAGTGTCCCAGATTGTCCAGGGAGGCCTAATGTAATCACCAGGGCCTGTATAAGAGTGAGGCAGGCGGGTCGGAGAGGGAGGGACATACGTGGACAAAAGCAGAGGTTGGAGGGATGGCATGAGCCAAGGAGTGCAGGCGGCTGGAAACGGCAAGAAAGCGAATTCCCCCTAAAGCCTTCAGATGGAACCAGCCCTGCCAACACCTTGATTTTAGCTCAGAGAAGCCCATTTCAGACTTCTGACATCCACCAAGTTTGTGATGGTTTGTTAGGGCAGCAGCAGGAATCTTACACGAAGTGCTGGCAGAAGGCTTCGTGATCCTCCCGGAGCAGAAGAGGGTGGGAGGCAGCGGGTGCAGAGCTCCAGGCTGACTCCCACTTTCCTCCTGTCCCAAGGGTGCCTCGGCGGTGTGGGGCTTCTTGCCCTGTCCCACTCAGCTGCAGTCCGGCCCAGAACTGGCTTGTCAGCCGCAGGGCATCCGCTAGCTCCTATTACGGTCACCTGGTCTCTCTTGTTTTGACGTCATCATTTTTGGTGTGCAGGACGGGGACCCTGGGAGTTGGCACCTTTGGCTTACTCTTTGCACTGTCTATGTAGGTAATAAACTGTCTGAATCTGCAAGTGGCTTGTGGTAAGTTGAATCAGTCAGCGCTTGGTGTTGCCTATCTTGTATGTGCCTGAGCTTGGCAAAACACCAGCCCCTGATCCTTCAGGGTGCTCTGGAGTAAAGATGGCACCTCGAGGCAGAGTTGCTGGGCTTTTGTCCTCCTGACCACCAGTCATCAGCTATGGGCTTCCCAGAAGCCCCAGTGCCCACAGACAAGCCCCTAAAGGTCTCAGGGGTGAGCCATTAGCAGCAAAGCACAGACCTTGGAAGAGGATCCTGGTGGACCTGGAAGGGAGAGAAGAAAGGAGGGTATGGAGTTCACTGCACCCACCAAGAAGCGCAGCAGACTCACTGCACCATTCATTGCTGGGGCCGTGGATTTTGACCCCACCAGCAAAAAATAGATATGGTAGCTCAGCATACATTGCTGTAGGAGCATCACCCACACACCAGCTCCTAGGCCAGCTGTCAAGGGTGCAATTTAACATTCCTGCCAATGTCCAGGCAGGCAGCGGTGGTTGTCCACGGAACAGGAAAAGGCAGTTGTTTTCTTTAGGAAAAATACAAAGGCACAAGCCTGCACTTTTCATGCCAAAGTACTGATGGAAGCTGGCGGGCAGCCTGCTGTGCCAAGGTTCTTGGAGCACAGAGCCAAGAAAGGTGACTCAGCCCCCAACGTGGATGGCTGGCCAGGGGGGTCTCTAGGTACCACCACCCACTCCTCTGGTTGCACCTTGATCTTTTCTTTTGAGAATCCCAGCTCCCGCCCGTCTCCTTTCCACCCCCATCCCACATTTCACTCCTTGTATTTTCCCACCAGCTTTTCTCCTTCTCCTGACTTAGGAACGCCAAAGGCCCACGGGCACTTGGAGCATTGCTCAAGATGCTCAAGGACAAAGAGGAGTTTCACTTATGACGTGGAAGACAAGACTGAAGGGAAGGAGGGAGACTGACATCAGGGAACAACAAACTTTTTCTATTAAGGGTGTGATAGTAAATATTTTAGACTTTACAGGCTATGCAGTCTCTATCACAACTACCCAGCTCTTGCACTGTGGCATGAAAGCAGCCGTAGACAATACATAAATAAGTGGGTCTGACTGTGTTCTAATAAATCTTTATTTATATAATCAAACAGAAGGCCAGATGCAGCCTGCAGGTATAGTTTGCCAACCCCTGGTTTATGTGTTCACAGACTCTAACAAGTTAGAATGAAAAGGAACTTTAGAGATTGTCCAATCCAGGGAAGGCAAATCGGTGTCAATCCACCTGCCAACTCTGATTGCTCAGTAGTGACTCCCTGGCTTGCTTTGTTGAGAAGGATTCTCAGGCCAGCACCTAATTGGAGAGAAAGGACCATAATTGAATAACACTCAGGGAGAGGGGAGTGGCAGCATCAGTGCCCCATATTGGCCACTTTATTAACTAAACACCCCGGTTTTGTATATAAACATCTAGATCCTAGAGAGGTTAGGTGAATTGCCCAACGACACAGAGCTGTGGCCCAGGAGTTGCTTGTCAGCTGGCTTCTTCATGTTGCTCTGCAGCAAAATGGAAAGTTGCATTTAAACCATTGCCTCAGCACCGTACGTCTAAGCCAAATAACTTGCCCTGACCTCTCTGTGCCAGTTTTCTGGTGTGTCCCCTTGAGAGCAAAGTGACAGAAGCCAGGGCCCCCAGCCAGTCCTTGATTGGTGAGAATTGATGTTTTGGGGACTTTCACACCCATAAAAAAGCTGTGATGTCTGAAAAATTAAGAGGCTGTCTTCCAGAGAGTGCTGCCTGCCAGATCCTTGCTCATGGTGGGGCACAAAGTGGCCCTGGCATCAAGCTATGGCTTCCCTTTTCAGCAAGAAATGCCTCGCAAGTGCTACGGATACTATCTCGTGAGCTAGATCTAATCTCAAGCTCACATCAACATTCTGAAGCATCAAGCTCTGATATTTCTCACCCATGTGTCTGTTTCCTAAGAGTCTAAACGGTTATGACTATCAGATACTAACTGCTAGGGTCTTTGTTAGTCTTGATTAATGAGCAACTGTCGTAACAACTCTCAAAACAGGATGCAGGTCCAACTTTTGGAAGAAATTTTTAAAATCCTGAACTCTGTAAACAAGGTCATTTTATTAAAAAAAAAAAAACAGATTGTCTACTGTTAGAGCACGTCTGGTAGCAGCAGAGCTTTGAAATTGTTTGGACCTCAGTGTACTTGGCTGGTGAATGAAGTAATACCTCATGGGGCTGTTGCAACATTCAATTAAGTAAGAGATGGCAGCCAAAGCCCAGTCTACTCTGGAGGCCACTTACAGCTTCGGGGGACAGTCCAGGGCATGCCAAGGGCTCCCTCCCTCAATGCACCTGCATCTCTCTGTCTGGGGAGTTCCCTATGCCCCTCCCCTGACCTACCACCCCAGAGTGCTAGGCCTACACTTAGCACAGGCCAGAGAGGCCAGGCATACACTGCTCCCAGGAGCAGTTCCCAAGCAAGCAGGGCCAGTAGGAGGTGATATAATAGAAAGGACTCTGGTGCCCTTGCCCCTCTGTGTGCAATTTTGAGGGATAGTTTGGCATGATGAAACTATATCCAGTATCTCAGAAGTTCCCCAGGAGAACCTGAGCCCTATTTCCTTTTCTGATTAACACACCCTTTTATTGATTTTCTTTCCTTCCCTGTCTCTCTCCCAGTGTGTCTTGGGGTCATATCTCAAATAAACTATTAATACCTATGCCCCAGTCCTTTTCTCGGGGGCATTCCAAAACTGAGGTACATTTGCAATTAGGAAAAGGAGTGGCTGGGATGGGAGTGAGAGTATGTGTGTGTTCCCCCACCTCCACACTACAGAGGGGGATGAGAGGGTTAAAGCTGCCGGCAGCTACAGGGGCATCTGATAGTGCAATACAGGAACCATCCCGCTCAGGAGCAGGAAGCTGAAGTGGCCAGTAGTGGCTGTAGCATTTGTGTTTCTGGTCTGCTTTCCTGTCCCTGTGCTGCTGGCTGCTCAGGGGAGCTCCCCATTCATGACACAGCCCCGATGGGTCTGAAGATCACAACACCCTCATCAAACCACCACAATGGGCATGTGACCCAGGGTGGCCAATCAGAATATCCCATCCTCCTGGACACAGTGATTGGCTCAGGCAAGTCCAATTAAATTCTTCCCTGAGGCTGACATGAGATACTGGAAGAGAAGGTAAAGGAAGCTTGTAAAGTAGGATTATAAACTAGGATGGTGGGGTTGTGGATGTCTGGCATTTTTGTCTGCCATGTGAACAGAGCTTGTGTGCAGAATAAAGGTAAATAGAGGCAAGATGAGATGAGATGATGAGAGAGAGAGAGAGAGAGAGAGCCCACATCATCAGAGCCACTGGAAGCAGCTATACCTGAAGCTAGGTTGCCTTTGGAATCTTGTGGTTACAAGAGTCGACACATTCCCTTTTTGCTTATTTGATTGCATTTCTATCACTTGGTACCAAAAGGGTCCTGATAAGAGGGAGACATCTTCAGTTGTGCCCACCTGGAAGGATTTCTTTTCCTGACAAAAGCCAAGCTGCTCTGTATAACCCTTTCCCCTGTACTAGCTCTCTGCTGATGGGCACCAGAGGAAAACAATGTCGCTTAATTTCCACATGGCACAGAGCTAAGCAGCAGCTAGTAGAAGTAAAAATAGCTACAGCTATTAATAAATTGGCCAAGACCTTATTAGCGACCTTTGAACAATTGCAGAACAGCAGACAGAAGATCTGAGAAGTCAACAATTAATGTCAAGTGACTTTCTAATGAGGAATCAGATGACAAAAGAAGAGAATCCAGGAAAACCCAAAATAGATATCCTTTAGCCACATGGAATAAGAATTTAATCAATTACTTAACATGGAGAAATGAAGCTATCCCCATCTATCTATGTACTAACATACATTTGCTTAAAGGTCTTATCCAGGGTGTCTTTTAACTTGTGTTCCCTCAAAGCAAACACTGAGGCTAGGATTCAGTTGTAAAAGGTCATGAAGGTCCATGAGTTACTCAGGCTGACTCTGCCATGGACCTTCTCATCCACTCATTCCGTAGTGCTGTTTCAGATGGAATTTACTTGGACACCCAAGTAATAGTGGCTTTAAAAATGAAAACACAATTATTTCCTAAAATATAAATGCTGTAGAAGTAACAGTTTTGGGGGATAGCAGCCAATGACATTAGAAAGAACCGTGGATTTTTCCATCATTCCTCCACCACCACCACCAACTTCAGTGTGTGGGTTTGTCATCTTCTTATCACCTTGTGGTCCCAAGGTGGCTGCTGCAGCTGCAGACATCACAACCACATATGATGTCAGGAAGCACAGTGGGGGAGAGACATTATAGCAGATGTTATTGAAGCTCCTTCCCTCTCCCTCCATTTTACCGTTTCAGTGAGCTCCAGTCAATTTCCAACTGCCTTTACCTGAAGGCCTTTTCCTAAAACCACAGAAGACTGCTCTGCCCATGAGCATCAGGTCAGAAGTGCTAAAAAAAATTCATATCTCCCAGAGAAACCCCTAACCATTGATTGTAGAGGAGTTGGTATATAAGTAATCTCATTCCCTCATCACTCTGAGGGATAACGCCAAGGTATGTGATTTATACCTTTTCCAAAAAATGCCCCTGCATGACTAAGCTCCAGGCCCCCACAGTAGTACCTACTGTATGATGCACCTTTTTTACATACGTTTCCTTCCCTGTCTTGCTTCTCCACTCCCCTAGTAGTGTTTCCTGGGGTTATGTTCCCAGAAAATGATTTGTCTTGCAATTCTTGTCTCAGGGAATGCTGCAGGGGTGGGGTGCAAAGTAAGACAGCTCTTCCTTTTACAAGGGAGGGAAAATCTTCCCAGAAATTCCCTAGTGGACTTCCTGTTGGCCAGACCTGGGTCACTTGCCCCACTTCTGCCTCCAACTGCCCTGGAGGAGTTGAAACCGCTGGCATCTGGCAAAGGGGAGCAGGGCTGTTATGTCTCTGGAAGCTGGGCTCACTGCCACCCCTCACCCCCAAATCAGGGTTTCATTAGCAAAATGAACAGAATGGGCAATGACTCTTAAGTAGGCAACTTATGGAATGCCAGGTTCTGCTCAATAATTTTTAATCTGTGACTGAGATAATAAGGTAGAGGCCGTGCTTGGCCAATTTGCAGGGGACAGGAAACCAGGAGGAATAGCAAGTGTGCAGAAAACACAGCATGAGGAGCCTCAGCAGACTCTACAGAGAAGAGGACTGAAAGATTACAATGCAGGTTAGTGGGAGTTAATGTAACAACCTAGGACCAGGGCCGAAAATGAAAACAAACAAGAACAACTACACAACCGTGAGACAGAAAAGCGGAGGTTTATCGAGAACACACTGACAAGAACACACGGGGTAGTCCCGTATCAGCAATATGGCGCGGCTGCCGCGCTCCAACAGGATCACAGGAGCTGTGAACTAAATATGTGTACCCCCAAAATTCATATTTTGATGCTCTAATGCTCAATGCTATGGTATTTGGAGGTGGAGCCTTTGGGAGTAATTACGGTTGGATTAGGTCATAAGAGTGGGGCTCTCATAACAGGATTAATACCATTATTAAAAGAGGAGGAGATACTAGATCTATTTCTGCACCATGTAAAGACACAGCAAGAAGGTGGCTCATCTGCAAACCACCCTCACTAAGAACCAAACTAGCTAGCACCTTGGTCTTGGACTTCCCAGCCTCTAGAACTTTGATAAATAAATGTCATTGTTCAAGCCACGCAGTCTATGGCATTTTGTTACGGCCACCTGAACTGACTGAGACAACAGGGTAATCCCATGAAAGCCAGTGTTGAGATGGAGAAAGGTGAAAGCCCTGTTGTCCTTGACCTGGACCCCATAGCTGGGGTCCTGGCTCTAGCTGTAGGTGCCACTTGACATAAGCAGTAGCCAAACAAAGTGTGTTTGGAGGAGGAGAGTGGCCGGGATAGAAGGAGATAGACCTGGAAGCCACGTGATGGGAGAAAAGGCACTCGCTGGAGGGCTGAGGAAATTTGACACAAGGAACAGAAAACTGGAAGCGAACAGTATGGCCATGCTCAGATATTTGTTGTCACCTGGAAGAGACATAAATGTTTATACCACTCCAACAATCTCCTAATACTGTGTCAGTGTTTAATTGGGGAAATAGGAACCTCTTTAGATATTTCGAACAGAAGGAATCTAATACAGGGAATTGGTTACAAAGATATTGGAAGGGCTGGAGGTGCAAACAGGGAAAGGTAAGACTATCCGCAGGTTAACAGCTGCAGGAAGCCACAGTCAACTTTGGGGCTGGAGGAGTAACAGGGCAAATGGGATGACCCAGAGCCATCAGTTACTGGACTGCTGGGGCTGCCAGAGCAGGAACCCAGAAACTTGCATTCGTTGTGGCTTCTGCAGGAGGGGCAGTCTGAAACTGAAAAGAACAAGATCAGCTTCCCCTTCTGCTGCCTTCTAGTATCTCTCCAGTGCCTCTCACTGACTGAAACTAAGCAGAAGCCAGCTGGCAAGACAGCCTGGGAAATGCCACCTGCAAAGTTCCAGCCCCTTTGGCAGAGAGCAGAGCACAGAGGACAGGAACAGAGCCAAGAGCCAACGAGTGGTTCACGGTGCAGGGTGGCAGGTGTAGAGAGAATATGTGGTCGAGTGGAAGGAAAGCCAACGAAATAGCCACACTGGACGAGGGTGAGAGGGAGGAACATCCCCTCTCTTCGGCGCTGCTTCAGCAGAGGTTAAACAGAGGAGTTCTGATGTCTGATGGGTCACTGGATGAGATATTTTATAAGGTCCTTTTAATGCCTGAGAGCCTCATACTCCAATTATGCATTGTCCACATCTGCCTCTTGTTGCATGGTTTTATGAATTTTGCAGGGGTGTTGATTACGTGGTTCCCATTAGACATGGATCTCCCTGGGAACTGCTAACTTCTCCTGCCATTGCCTCCAGCTTCTCGGTGCAGCCTTCATTAATGTCCTCACCAGGGGGTTATTAACAGTTCCACTCTGCTCTTGAAATGTGCCCAGGGTCTTAAAGGAAAGATCCCTTCCAGAAAATGGACAGGCACCAAAAATAAATTATCTAGAAAAATAAAACCTCTTTCCCCAGCACAAAAGAAATTTAAGAGCTCATTAGCCTTAGGAATAAATAGTATTTCCTAATGTATGAAGCCAGTAGGCAGAACCATGAATATTCATGAGCATATTCCAGAAATGAAGGTGCTTGAAACCTTCTTTTGGGTACTGCCCATTTGAGGGAAAGGTATATTAACTATTATCAGGCCGATTGGCCCCAAATGATCTAACAATGGGATTTCTGGCAGTTTTGTTGGAATTAGCACCACGTTCTGATGCAAGTTAACTCTTGGTGAAGGCCGTGGGAAAAACCAGCCAAACTACTGATTGCGGATGGGAAGCCTGAATCCAGGAGACATCCAGGTAGTTTTATGAACTCTACTGGTCCCACCCACACTTAATTCTTTCCACTTTGGCTTCCATGCTATTCCATTCCTCCACCATATGCGCTAACTAAATGCAGAAAGTTCCACAGGAACCAAAACCGCACAGTGAAGGGTATGGAGCAGAGTGTGCTGAATGTCTGATTAGGGACCTCCCGGGCCTCATAGACCAAGCCTTGAGTTCTTTCCCTCCCGGTGTCTTTTGGAGCTTTTTTCAGGGTTGGGTTAAGTCAGTGGTTCTCAACCTTGACTGCACATTAGAATCACCTTGGGAGCTTTTAAATATCATGTTACCCAAACCTCACTTCCAACTATCACTTACCACAGTCTGAGGGGACACACCTGGCCTCTGTCTTAAAACACAGGTGAAATCACTCAGGTGCTTTCAATGTGCAGCCAAGGTAGATGTGGTAGCTGGTCTCCAAGATGCTGCCATCAGCTCCCACCCATCCAGACATGCATGTGATTCCCCCATTAAGAATGGAAGTCTATTTCCTACCCTCTTGAATCTGGGCAGAAATGACACATGCCCATTCCAGTCTAGCTTCTAAGAGAAGTGGCAGTTTCTGCAGGGGGTGTGGCAATGGGCCAAAGGGACCCCCTTCTGTCCAGGTAGATGTAGACTATCAGGTGAGCCCTTCCGATCCAAACAGGTATTTGCTACATTTTTAATTTCACTATAAATATTAATAATTTTTGTATGTCATGTTATAATTCATTGAGTTCCTGGTCCCACTTGGTCATTTTGATAATACTGGAGACAAATATGATCAGCAGTACACTTTGCAGAAAAGGAACCTGAAGGCTCAGAGAGGTTACATGACTTTGCCCAGACGCCATAGCCAGTAGCAGAGAAATTGGGAATTAAGTCCAGGACACCAACTCTACTACAGGGCTCTTTCCACTGTACCATCTCTCTGTTTTTGAGGAGGGGGAACACATTTGGAGGATGTCCATTTTGCATTGCTATAAAAGAATACTTGAGACTGGGTAATTTATAAAGAAAAGAGGTTTATTTGGCTCACAGTTCTGCAGGCTGTACGAGGAGCATGCGCCAGCATCTGCTTCTGGTGAGGGCTTCAGGGAGATCGCAGTCCAGGTGGAAGGCAAAAGGGGAACAGGCGTGTCCCATGGCGAGAGAAGGAGCAAAAGAGGGGGGAGGTGGTGCCGGCTCCTTTAAACAACCAGCTCTCGGATGAACTCATACAGGGAGAATTCACTCATTACCTTGGGGAGGGCACCATGCCATTCACAAGCCCTGTAGGAGAGTTGGTGCCCCTGAACTTGATTTCCAATTTCTTTATTACTGGCTATACCATCTGGGCAAAGTCATGCCCCACATCTAACATTGGGAATCAAATTTCAACTTGAGATTTGGAGGGGACAAATATCCAAACTGTATCAGAAGATATAGTAGAAACTGCTGGTTGCTCCACAATATCAATTTTCCCTTTGTGGCTTGCTAACAGAGCCCTGATTTTACTCAAGGAACACAATGTATCCAGCTAAAACCAATATTCCCAATCTCTCTTATAGCTAGATATGGACATACGACTAGTGAGATGTGAAACTTAGTGTTGTATGGGGATTCCAGAAAGCCTGTTTTGGAGGGACCTGTCTCAATTGAGAGAAATACTCCTTTTGCCTCACCTCCTTCTTCCAGCTTGTAGCTCATCCAATGGCTGGAGCTCCAGCAGCTATATTTCACCTAGAGGTAGAAGCTACCTGATGTAAACAATGCAGCAGAAAGATGTAACAAGCTTGGGTCCTGCCCTAGATTGCCTACTTCTAAACTTCTTAAGTTAGAGAATAAATGCTTGGGGATGTAAGCCACCACTTTTGAGGATTCTATTACAGCCAACTGCAATTTCAGATTTATAAAGTTTACATAATTGATTATTCTGAAATCTAATGGAAGTTCCATTTGATGGTACGACTTGCCCTTGGGACACTAAAAGCCTATTTTCCATGACAGTGGCTTTAAAGTAAGGCCTGATTCCAGCAGCCATGCCTACCTCACAGGAGGAAATGGTCAGTCTGACACAGAGTGGATGTGTAGTAGATATTTGTTAGATGGACAAACACTATTATAGACATCAGTTGTACCTATTTCTAGTAACTACATCTTTGTTCCCTGGCATCCTTTTAAAGACTTGAGAAATACATCACCAGAGTGACCTTGGTTGGCCCAAAGAGAGTGGGAAGCCCAGCTATAGGTCCCAAAGGTCAGTCCAGCCCTATTCCCCTAGTGACCTTATCTCCTCTGGTGGCCTTAGTTTACCTTTGCACTTGATGTCATGTAAGGTGAGGTTTTAAAGATGCTTGCATGATCTGCTCTCCTGCGATTTTTAATGACAAGAGCTTGCAGCAGACAGTCACTGCCCTTTGGTTTGGGCTCCAGAGTGAAGTCATATGGAACAGCCTGAACCCAACCAGCATCCTGGCATAGACAAGCCCAGAGAAGCCCACTCTAGATCAGCCCCCTGGAGCCAGCCCACAGTCTCATGAGGGTGAAATGAGAAGCTTGTGGATATAAACCACTAAGACTGTGGGGCTGCTGGTTATGCGGCATCATCACAGAAGTAACTGACTAATACACCATCTATTCTGAGAGCCACATGAGAAACTGAATGTCATCTTTCACTCATGCCTGTCTCTCATACCTAACTGCCAATTCCAAAGTCCTAAATGTCCCTCAAAGCTGCCGCATCCTCTCCAACCCCTCTCCTCTGTCCTAGTTCAGGCCTCATCTCTCTGGATTAGAGTGGCCTTCCTGCCTTTAGACTGGCCCCCTTATGTCCACTCTCTCTAGCGTAGCCCCCTGTGCGCACTTTAGCTTAGGGAGTATCCCCGGGTCTTAAGAAGGGGCCTGTCCAGGGGTTTCCGTATGCACATGTCACTTCCTTTCCTGGGAGACACTCTCCACCCTGCACTTGACTTAGCGCCAGCTTTCCCTTTACTGAGTCGGTCACTTTCTCCCCCTAACTCCCCACCTCCAGGCTGGGGCTGTTCCTGGGTGCTGCCTGACCGAGCACCCTAGGTTGTTCTTCAGGACACTGTCAAAATTTGCCTGTGTCTCCGTTGGTGGGAAGGTAAATTAGTCCAGCCGATATGAAGACTAGTATGAAGATTCTGCCAAAAACTAAAAATAGAACTACCATATGATTCAGCCATTCCACTTCTTGGTATATAGCCAAAAGAATTAAAATCAGTATGTCGCAGAGATAACTGCACGCCCCTGTTCATTGCAGCATTACTCACAATAGCCAAGATATGAAATCAACCCCTGTCCATCAACAGAGGAATAAAGAAAAAGTGGCATATATACATGATGAAGTACTATTTGGCCTTGAAAAAGAAGGAAATCCTGTCATTTGTGACAACATGTACGAACCTGGAGGACATTATGCTTAGTGAAATGAGCCAGGCACAGAAAGACAAACACTGCAAGATTCCACTTGTTTGTGAAATCTAAAAAAGTTGAGCTCACAGAAGTAGACAGTAGAATAGTGGCTCCCGGGGGTTGGGGTGGGTGGGGATTGAGCCAACGGTACAAAGTTCCAGTTAGACAGGAGGAAAAAGTTTTTAAGATCTTTTGCACAGCACGGCGACTGTAGTAATAATAACGTATCATGTATCTCAAATTGCTAAAAAAGAATAGATTTAAAACGTTTTCACTACAAAAAAGCATTGACAAATAAGTGAGGCGATTGATACGTTCATTAGCTCGATGCAATCATCCTATAATGTCTACGTATAGCAAAACATCATATGGTACCCCATAAATATACACAATTATTGTTTGTCAATTAAAAGTTATTTTCAAACAACACACATAACATTGCCTGGGGCTGGCCTGGCTGTCCCATGAACTGTGAGCTCTCTGAGGGCAGGGCCTGAATAAAGTGTGCACACATTTGCAGCCCAAAGGCCTGAGCCCCAGTTAGGAAAGGTGCAGGCCCGCGGGTCCCTTGTGGGGGCCGGGGTTTGGCCTACACGCGGGACTGACTAGGAAACTCATGCAGGAGGGGAAAGCATGCCAAAGTGGAAGAAATATCGGGGTGAGGAGGAGAAAGAACGAGAGAAGGAAAAGCGGGGTGAGCGAGGAGGAAAGGCATCAGGAATGTAAAGACGGGGGCATGCGGAGGGAACTCAGGAAAGAGGAGGCTGTGCCGGCGGGAGAGAGGCCTGCTTCCTTGTCTCTCGCCTTGCAGCTCCCCCCTCCCACCTCCCCTCCCCCAGACTGGCTCAGGCCATGTGTGCAGTTGGCTCGTGGACTCCAGTTCTGGTGCCAGAAACACAAACTGGAGGGTGGGAGCGGTGCAGGGCCCAGACGGGGCGAGCCGGGCCGCGGGGTGCATGGGACTCGGGGCCAGGCCCCCCTCCCAGCTGCCCCAGAGCCAGGCCAAGAATTCTTGGAGAAGAGAGAAAAGGAGGAGGCCCAGGCTTGGGGTGACCTCAGGGAAGCCCCAGCGGCCTGCCCAGGTGCAGAGGGCTGAGGCCGGGCAGGAGGGGCTCCAGGCCAGCCACGATGTGCATCGGAGCTGTGCGGGAAGGGCTGGGCTTGCCAGGAATGCGGTGGCAGGGCCCACATCTGGAGCAGTTCACGACACAGAGGATTTTGTCCCAAAGGGGACTCCTGGGAACTTAGCTTGGGGGCACACCTGGCTGAATCACCTGGGGCAGGGAGGATGATGGTGGAAACGACACAGTCCCAGGCCCCACCTGGAAACTGATTCCCGAGGGCTTGGGGGCTGCAAGTTATATTTTTTAAAAAAGATTTCCCAGTAATTCTGAGAGGCAGCAAATTTGGGAACCATTGATCTAGATCGGGAGTCAGCAAACTTTCTCTGTAAAGAGCCGGATGGTAAATATTTTAGGCTCTGCAGTCCATGAAGGTCTTGTTTCAACTACTCAACTCTGTCTTCGTAGGCAATGCCTTAAATGAATGAGCATGGCCATACCTCAATAAAGCTTTTTGTAATTGAATTTATTGATTTTTGAAATTTGAATTTTTAAAATTTGAATTTCGTGGAATTTTGATGTCATGAAATATTATTCTTCCTTCGATTATTTTCCCCCAACCATTTAAAACGTTAAAAACCATCCTTAGCTCAAATCAAGTGGTGGATAGGCTTTGGCCCAAGGGCTGCAGTTTGCTGACCCAATCTGGGCCAGTAATTCTATAAAGAAATCAGTGTAGAAGTTGAGTGTTTAGAAACTTTTAGAGCAATTTGACACTGCCGTGGCACCCAAGCAAGTGTCCAGTGGACTTGACACAGCCCAGGTGGGGTGTTGGTGAACCCACATGGTCAGTGGCACATAACATGCTCTATCCTGGTCACACGTGGTCAGTGATGAGTTGGAAACTTTCAAAAACTGATCCTTTACCCCAGAAGGTTTGAAAAGTAGTGATCTAAATTATTCCTTTGACCCTAGAAAGGATTTGGATCCTTACGCCATGATCTATAATCCCTCTGAAGTCTATAGTTGTAACTACTGCAGACAAACAAAAATATATAATTTTTGTGCATAGCAAAATAAGAACTGGCCAAGCATGGTGGCTCACACCTGTAATCCCAGCACTTTGGGAGGCCAAGGTGGGAAGACTGCTTGAGGCCAGGAGTTCAAGACCAGCGTGGGCAAAACCTCAAGAATTTATATTTCCAAAAATAAAAGAATTAGCTTGGCATGATGGTGTGCACGTGTAGTCCCAGCTCTTTGGGAGGCTTAGGCAGGAGATCACTCGAGCCCAGGAGTTTGAGGCTACAGTGAGCTATAATCATGCCACCTCACTCCAGTCAGCGTGACAGAGTGAGACCCCGTCTCTGAAAAAATAAAAATAAATAAAATAAAATAAAGAACTGAAAAGGAATACAGCAAATGTTTAGGGAAGATGCTTTGAGTAGAATGACAATGCATTTTTTTTCTTGGTGTTCGTCTGTGTTTTCCAAGTTTTCTTTAAGGAACATGTGTGAATTTTATAGTTAAGAGGGTTTTCTTTTTTTTTTTTTTTTAAATAAGTGGCTTTTAAAAAATTCTCTGGAGAATAATTTGTCCACTGCACAGCCCTTCCCAGTGTCTTCCAACCCTTTAGTCAGGAAGTGTCTTTTCATATTTAATCCGCTTTTAGGGAAGCAGGGAAGAGAAAGAAGAAAATGAAAACCATATGCTGTCCTTTAGACTGCAGAGCCCCGGTTCTTGTCGCTTTTTGTTATTTTTAACATGAGGCCCGTGGATGCGGGTGGGGCGAAACCAAGGCTGGAGATGCTGTGCCTGGCCCTGAGTCCATCAACACAGCACCAGGGAGAGCAGGGCTTCCTGCGCTGACCTCGCAACTCTGCGTGTGCCCGCAGCCAGACCCCAGTGAAATATCCTGGCACTCAAGAACCTCGAGGAAAAGGGTAGGAGAAAGTTCAGGGCAGTATCGTTTACTTCTAGGGAAAAAAACGGGACTCCAAGTGCCCACGGATGGTCAGCCTCAGTGGACCTGGGTTCGAATCCTGACGGCTGCTTTTTCACTGTGAAGCTCCAGGTAGACCAGTGGAGTTTGCTGAGCCCCCGTTTCCTTCCCAGAATAAAGGGGGTAAATACAGGACTCCCCAGCCAGGTGTCCCAGAGGGCAAGGGAGGCTGCATTCATGAAGGCTCCTAGCACAGGCAGAGACACTGAATTGCTAGTTCTTCCTATCTGCTCTGATGGCCAAGGTCAAAGGTCACCATCCCGAGCAAAGGGCAGGGCATGAACCTTTGCAACTTGGACTTGATCCTGCAAAAGACTTCAGTTGGAGAAGAAATCATCAATGCTTTCTTTCTGGACTCTGGCCCTGTGTGACCCCCGTCAGGGGTGCCCGTGTAACTTTGTGTATACCTGTACCCAGACGCAGCCCCGTCCCAGAGGCAGCCCGACTTCAGGATTTCCTTTGCTTACATGCTGCACTGTCCAATTCAGTAGCCACATGTGCTATATGTCACTATTTAAATTTAAATCAATTCAATTTAAATGAAATTAAACATTTAATTCCTGGGTCGCACTAACTGCATGTTGCGTGCTCAGTGACCACACACGGCCACTGTAGTGGATAGTGTAGACGTGCACAGTGTAGACGTGCACAGAACATCACCATCATTCCAGAAAGTTCTAGTGTTCCACTGTTCCAGCTGCACTGTAGCTCCAGAGGACACCCCTAGACAGTGCAGACATCTGGCCATTTGCAGAAGCATCCTCTCATCTCTGCAATAACATCTTCACTACATAGGTAAACAAAAATCTTTACAGATGCCTTCTAGGGTCTGGGCTATTGCTATTTGGGGGACGTGCCTATGAGAAAGCAGAGCCCTGGGGGAGTGAGGGGGAGGCCCTGCAAGCCACAGGCCCTCAAGCTGAAGAAGCTTCTGCTCATGGTTGAGGGCTGCTAAAATATAGCCAACAAAGAGGCGGGGCTTCTTGTTTCTCTCAACAAAAACTATTTTAAGGAATTCTGGCTTGGAAATGGCTTGGTGCTATTCACAGGACAGAAAGCGGTAAGGACCTCTAGGAGCCATCGCCAGGCTCTGTGAGGCCCCAAGGACAAAGCACCCCGTTCTCTCAACCCCAGCCTAGGCTCTCGAGGTGCCCAGAGATGCACTGTGGCTCAGCCGAGTGGCAGGAAGACGGGTCGTCCCAGGGTGGATTTGCCTGGAGTGTGGCTGGGCTTTTGCTGGGTTATAACAAACCTTCCCTCACTTCAAATCCAGCTCTGCTTTCCCAGCCTTCTCTAGTGGGGCTATTGGAATCTTCTTTTCCATGGCGGCCCTGGCTCCTGCCTGCATGGGACAGTTTGAACAATCTATCCCAGGATTTCCTTTGTTCTCCTCCCCACCCCAGGACGTGCAGGGGCTGCTGGCAGTGCCCGCCTGGGCCCTCAGGCCACACCAGGGAGCATGCGCTCACCCCCAGGCACCAGTCCCGAAGCCCACCTCACCAAATGCAGGTGTAGGCGTGCACCACCCTGTCCCCCAGGAATGCCCACCCCTCGGCCCTTAGGGGACTAACTCGCAGGCACATCCCAGAGTCCCCAGCGTGCCTGAGCCTCAGTAGCTCTCAGTGGTAACTGATCACTTCCGCACTCTCCACTGGCTGCCTTCCCCACATCCTTACAATACTTCCCAGATCGCCTCCCAAATAAACTACCCTTAAAATTCTTGTTCTGGGAAAACCCAATCTAAGACTAAAGCCCTGAACAATTAAACTTAGGTTGGATTCTGGGGAAATTGAAGACTAAGGCAGCACAGGAAAGTTCTAGAATCAAGCAAGCAATGTGTGATTAAGATGGGGGTGGGGCTCGGGAATGATAGTAAGAGGAGTTAAATTTAAAAAAAAGGATGAGGAGCACACATCTTTTGAAATTCACAGAGAAGATGATTGGAGTCATTTCTCAGTGAAGGAGCCCAGATGCTTCTCTGTGGGGTTTGGAGTTGATCTTCCAGGGATCCCCAAGACTGAAGGAATCCCTGAAGTTCAAATATATTATATATACTTTTAGACACTCAGATTGATAATCACATCACAGACTTGGCCCACATTCCTTCCAAATAATGGCCCTGGGGTTTGAAAGGAGCGAGAAAGGGGCACACGCTTCTCCTTCAGAAGATCGGTTTCACGACCCTCCCCCACGAGGGGCCTGGATCCTAGCAGAGGCCCAGCCCTTGGGGTGCCCAGCCTGTGGGGTGCTTAGCTCTTGGGGTAACCAGCCATTGTGGTACCCAGTCCATAGGGTACACAACCTGTGGGGTACCCATCCCTTTGGGTACCCAGTCCAAGGGGTGCCCAGCCCATGGGGTGCCCACCCTGGGACCCAGGTATTATCCATTGATCTTGGCCCTGTGTCAAGTTAGGGCAGCTCCCCAAGGAGACTTGGTGAACACCCAGAGCTCATGGATGCCGTGGTTTGGGGTGGGGCCGTGGGCTGGGGTCACGGGGAGGTAAGAGGAGCCTCAGCCCCGTCTCTGGTCCCTGTGCAGGAGGAGTTGGCAGGCTGCCAGTGCCCTGTCCCCTTGCCACAGAGAGACAGCCCCTTGCTGTCTGCTCCCCTGCCTGGTGAGGCCAACACCCTCCCTGGGCTTGGTCAGAGCCCCACCGTCCCTGCACCCCCAAAGCATACCAGGCTGACAACACAGTCTCCAGAACATCCACAGCCCAGGGAGAGCAGCCATCCTCTGGTGGAAAAGGAAGAGCTTTAAAATGTCCTCAGTGGCTGCATTCCGTTGCTTCTGGAAAAGCATTCACAACCAATCCATTCCTGAGTGGAAGATTTCATCCATAAATGCTAGTAACAGCCCCAAAGGCAGAATCGCACGACCAACAGTTTCCTCTCCCTGCAGAACCAAACTGTCATGTCTGATACCTGGTTGACTTTTCTGGGCTGCTCCTTGCAGCATTTCAGCACTCAGCCCTCGGGGGACAGCTGGTCTGCAGCGCAGCTGTCTTCGAGCTGGAAGAGTCAGATGAGGTGTTTGGTGCTTGGGAAAGAGAAGTGCATCCTGCTCCGTTTACCTGACTCTACGAGGCCCCTGTTCCCTCCCTGTAGCGTCCACTGAGCACGAAGAAACGGCCTGGTCGTTCACTGCCTAGCTGATTGGGCTGTCTTGGTTTTTAACTTTTAATTTTAAATTAGTTCAATTTTAGATTTAGAGAAAAGTTGCAAAAAATAGTACATTATATTCTTCAGCCCATTTCCTCTAATGTTAACATCTGATACAACCACAGCACAATTACAAGAAATTTAGCATTAGTGAGTTAACGTTCATTAATTTAACAGCAGACTTTATCTGAGTTTCACCCATTCTCCCAAAAATGTCCTTTTTCTGTTGAGAATTTGATCCGTGATCTCACACTGCACTAGTTATTATGTCTTAGTCTCCTCTGGTTTCAGCATTTCCTTGTCGCTGTTGACTCTGACACTTTTGAAGTTATTTTGTAGAATGCCCCTCAAATTGGGTTTCTTCAATGTCTTCTCATGATCGAAGAGTATGCATTTTTGACAAGAATACCATTAAAATGATGTGTGTCCTCACCGTATCAAAGCATTATCACCATGATAATACTTAGTATGTCTTATTACTGGTGATGTTAACCTTGATCACTTGGCCAACTTGATGTCTACCAGATTTCTCCACTATAAATGGAATAATACAATATGTACTCGTTGGTGCTTGACTTTTCTTTTTCTCACCATCAAGTTTTTGAAATTCTTCCATACTGTTGGATGTATTGTTTGTCCCTTTTCATTGCTTTAGAGTATTCTATTATGTTAATACACCACCACCACTCTACCTCTAGGATAGGTGGGGAACATCCACTGTCTTTCCCTCCATTGCCTACAGCAGTACTTGGATTGGTATCATGGGTACAGTTGTACAGTGCACAACGTGTACAGCTGAACATGGCAGCCTGTAATCCAAGTACTGCATGAATCACAATGCAAGTTCTGAGATTTCTTTACCCCCAGGGGATTCTACTGCTTGCTACTATTTGGGAAACTCAGGGTGAAGTCCACACTCCAGCATGGCAGTATGGTATAGTGGTTATGAACGTGGGTCCTAAACTCTGACTCTGTTCTTGCCACTCATGAGCCAGGTGACTTTGAGCAAGTTACTTCTTCACTGGAGCCGTTCCATCAGGAAAATGTGATGATGTGAAAATGTGAAGGGTGTGATGATGACAGTACCTGTCCCATAAGGCTACTCCAAAGATAAAATAAAATTTAATTAAAAGAAAGCCTTTAGCATAGTATCCAGCATATAATAAACACTCAGCAAATATTGTTATTGTTAATAACATCATTGTTGATTTTTATTGATTTATTAGTTATTATTAATATTATAATACTGCCCATTAGCTTTGCAGCCTTTGTCTCCGATGGCATGGTTTGAGTGAGAACGTATCCCCAAGAGCTGCTAGCAAACAGAATTCCTGTGCCTTTTGGTCCTGACCTAAATGGTCCAGGGTCCCTAACAACAACACTCACAGGTCAGGTGTATTAGTCAGGGTTCTCCAGAGAAACAAAACTAACAGGATGTAGGGGGTGGAGAGAGAGAGAATTTATTTTAAGGAATTGGCGGTGGAGTCCAGACTAGGCCGGGTGGGCTGGCAGGCTGAGACCCGGGGCAGAGCTGATGCTGCAGCTCCGGTCCGCAGGCAGACTGCGGGCAGAGTTCCCTCTGCCTAGGGGGCTTTGGTCTTTTTTCTCCTAAAGCCATCAACTGACTGGAAGAAATCTGCTTTCCCCAAAGTCTGCTGGTTTAAATGTTAATCTCACCTAAAAAATACCTTCACAGCAACATCTAGACTAGTGTTCCACCAAATATCTGGGTACTGTGGCCTAGCCACGTTGACACATAAAATTAACTGTCACAGTGGGCTGCCATCTGTGGTCCCCATTCAGGGCTGAAAACTTGAAGTTCCTATAGCTGTCCATGTGCTGATGTAGGTGAGGGGCTTCCCTCCCTGCTTGGAGGAGTGGGGAGACCACCTGGGGGTCCTGGCGTCATCGAATCAGGGGGCCCATGCTTGACCCCAGTCCACTGTCACATGGGCATGTGGCATCTCAGGAGTGCCAGACACACCAATTTCTTCAAAAAATACTGAAATCTGGATTTCTAGGTGAAATGTTCTTTTTGTTTAATACTTGCAGCTAATTAAATTTTCTAAAACACGTGCAAGACAAATGCACAAATCCAAGGGTGCGATGTGCCCTCCGGCAGCCCATTTGCAATCATGACCTGCAGGATCTCACTGGATCTGGCAGCTTCCGTGTTTTATTTATTCATGGAACGTCTAGTCATGAAAACTGTTGTTTTGCAGAGTCTCTGCAGATCCAGAGCAGTGCCTCTCACACGTTAGCACGGATGGGAACCGCCTGGAGGGCTGTGAGAACACATCTCCGATGCAGAGAGTGCGGAGTGAGGCCTGAGACTCTGCATTTCTAGCAAATTCCCAGCTGATGCTGACACTGCCGGTCCAGGGATCAGACTTTGAGAACCGCTGGTCTGAGGGAAAAAGGGAACACGGGTAGGTAGGGAGGAGATGACTTGGGGGCAAGACCGGGCGGAGCCTGCAGGACAGGGGGCTGGAGATCACCCTCTCTGTGATCACAGGGTCACACCTGGGCCACTGCTTCGGGTCACCACTGTTCTCAGTCCTGTCTGCTCCCCTTCTGAGATCCTGCTCTCCGTAACCCGAGTCTGAATGGGAGGTGGTCCCTGTGAGAAGCCTTACCCAGGAACGACACCCTGAGGCCGAGGGGCCTGGGAATGAGTCTTCCTGTTTCATCTTTGGACGGTGGTGACGGCTGCTCAACAATGTGAGTGCGCTGAAAGCCACTGAACTCTACACTTAGAAATGACTAAAATGGTAAATTTTATGTTATACATTTTCACTACAGTAAAATGTGTGTGTGTGTACAGATAGAAGGATGAAACCCTTGAGCTCAGCCGGGCATTCTGCAGGGAGCAGACTGAGGTCCAGGGAGGTCTCCTTGTTTACGGAAACTCTCTCCTGCAGGCTGAATGGTGCCTCTCACTCATGTCCTAAATCCCAGAACCTGTGCATGTGATCTTATTTTGGGGAAAAAAGGGACTCTGTAGATATAATTGTTAAGGATGTCAGGATGAGATCATCTTGGATTACCCAAATGGGCCCTAAACCTAGTGACGAGTGTCCTTATGAGGGACACGTGGAGAGACTCATGAATGAGGAGAGGAGAGGCTGTGTGACAAGGAGGCTGAGAACGGATTGATGTGGCCACAGGCCAAGGGATGCCTGGGGCTCCCAGGAGTGGGAGGAGGTATGAGCAGGAGGAGAGACTCTCCCCTGGGGCCTCTGGAAGGAGCGCGGCCCCGCCAACAACCTGATCTTGGACTTCTGGCCCCAGAGCTGCGAGAGAGTCTGTTGTCGTAAGCCACCCGATTTGTGGTCGTTTGTGGCAGCAGCCCTGGGAAATGAATACCCTCCATAAACGGCTGAGAAATGAAGGGAGGAGGAGAAGGTGCGTCTGGAGGTGACAAGTACTGTAGAAAGAGAGTCGCCCCGAGCCGGCCTCCCTAGCAACGGCGAGGAAGCCGCGTCCGTAGTCCCAGGCCAAGGCTGTCTTCTCAAAACTCCTCTAAGCTCTCGTCCCCAAGTCACTTGACTCAGCCTTCGCATGGCTCACTGGAAAGCCAGCTGGGAGCACAGCTCCTGCCTCAGAGCAGCTGCCCCGTGTCACCCCAGTCCTCTAAGAGGCCACTCCCTGGTGGGCTCTGTGTCACCCACAGGAAAAAGGGCAGTGAATCCCACAGAACTCCTGCTCGAGTGCAGCGGGGTGAAGGCCTGCCTCTGCTGACCCAGCCCCCCAGCGTGGAAGGCCATCGATGGCAGCAAGGGACACCCCATCTCCCCTGCAGGGAACAGGCTTTTCCCCAATGCCTGCCCCTGCCTTGGCTGGTTTGGGTCCAGGAGAGGCTTCCTCCGAGGCTGAGAGACAGAAAGCCAGAGCTGTCTCCAGATGTTTGTGGCTGTGGCGACAGCCAGGTCTCCCCACCATCCAGTCTAGTCCCTGCCCTCCTCCAGGGCACAGACCCAGGTCTCCACGGCCGAGCCAAGATGAAATTGGTCTTCTCTGGGCTCAGCCAGGCCAAGGCACCCCCTCTGAATTAGGAGGAGCCGCAGTGCCGTGTCAGAGTAGGCACTCACAGTG
Source organism: Lepilemur ruficaudatus (assembly GCA_963574885.1). Lineage (NCBI taxonomy): Eukaryota > Metazoa > Chordata > Mammalia > Primates > Lepilemuridae > Lepilemur > Lepilemur ruficaudatus. The sequence continues at coordinate 13,993 of CAUYRT010061703.1, read as the reverse complement.
ACCAGAACATCGAGAAGAATTAACTCAAAACCGCTCAGAAATGCCCCATTCTCCACTCTCCAAAGGAGGCCGTCAGCAAACAAATGTGCAAGCAGCCGGCTCCTTCCCAAGCCTCCTGCAAGGAGACAATACCCTGGCAGCTCCACTCCGCACATTCCTTCTCGCCCAGACACGGTTTACCTCATGTGCTCAGAATTTCCTACTAAGAGAGGAAAAAAAGTGATCTCAAGTCCATCTCAGGAAACGTGGTCTCTGGCCAAAGAGAGGCAACAGTCTGAGAGGACAAAGCTTCCTGCCACGCGGCTCCCCAGAAGGCTGGAAGAGCCTGGGGCTTTAAATCCATAGCCCCCTACCCAAAACACAAAACCAAACCTGATTTTGAAAAGAATTTCCCACCTCCAGAGTTTCTGCTTCTCTTCGATTCTTTCTCTAAATTGTAAGCAAATGTCTTTTGAATTTTTCCTTTGGCCAGGAGATACTCTCCTCCCTGGGAAACACCTTGCAGCACCCGGCAGTGCAGCCAGACCCTCTGCCAGCCAGCAGCAAGGCGACAGACCCCTTGGCGTGGAGTTGAGCTGCAGCCTGCAGTGTGGGATGTGGTTCTTGGGTCAGAGAAGCCCAGGATGAGCCTCCTCCTGCCACTGGTCTCAGCCTCCTTAGTAGCTCCTCATCAAGGGTCAGTTGGGGGCCCTGAGGCACTGCCTCTCCCTCCTGGATGGTCCCATGACTGGCTCCTCCAGTCCCTGGAGTCCCTGCATCCAGTATTCTAGCCATGGGCCAGGCCTCCTGCCTTTGGCCCGAGTTGGGAATGAGTTTGAGATGGTGAAACACTAACATCTGCTTCTCCTCTTAGCCTGTCCACCTCCATCTCCACTCTTCTCTGGGCAATACCTTGGAAGGGTCTCATGTAGTGCCCTAGCTCAGTCACGGTCAGCTTTGTGGCCAGGCCTGGGTCAAGAGTCCAATGGTAGCCCATATAACATCTGTCTGAATGCTTAAACACTGTAAATCAAACAAATGAGCTGTTCAGTAAAATAAGTTCCATGCTCCTACCTTGACACGTATACTTTCATGAGACTCGGGAGCTATATTTGAATTCAGAATTCAGGGGTCCTGCAGAGCTCCACTCTAGCATGTGGCGAGGTAAGAGGAGCTCACGCAGGCCACAGCCCAGCCCCTGCCTGCACCCAGAAATTCTGTCTAGCACGGCAGGGGCCTGGCGTGTGTGCACACAGACACCAGCCCGGAGTCCAAGTGTCACTCACATTCCCACAAAGAGCTGTCCCTTAGTAGCTCCTGCACCTGCGTGCTCTAGTCTCAGGTCACCTTTGGGGGACACACTTAGAAAGGAGACCTACCTGGGAAGAGGCTCCATGGCTTTTGGGATTTTCTAATCCAGGGTCCCAGGTACATGGGTGTGGTCCAAAAGGGTCCCCAAGGCTTTCAGACTCCTCACCCTGTGGGAAAGGGCCCAGCCAGAGCAGGACCCCAGAGGGGCTCTCTGAAGAACAGGGTGCAGGACAGGGTCTAGAGCAATACTGGTGTGACCTTGGGACATCTTGTCAATGAGTTCATCTGCTTGGACTGCCATCACAAATTATCACAGACTGGGTGGCTCAAACAGAAATTTATCCTCATGGTTCTGGAGGCTGGAAGTCCAAGATCAAGGTGTTGGTGGGGTTGGTTTCTCCTCTCTTTCGTTTGTCTTCCACCTGCGTCCTCACATGGCCTTCTCTCTTTGCATGTGCCCTCCTGGTGTCTCCTCCTTTTCTTATAGGAACACCAGTCATACCGAACTAGGGCCTCATCCTTATGACCTCTTGAACCTTAACTACTCCTCTAAAGGCCCCATCCCCAATCGCAGTCACACTGGGGTTAGGGCTTCAACTCACATATTCTAGGGGGGACACAATTCAGTCCATAACACTCAGCCTCTCTAAGCCTCAGTTTTCTCATCTGTAAAATGGAGATGATAAGCCTTGCTCCATGGAGGTGATGTGAATAGTGACTGGAATAAAGCAAGTGCAATGCCCAGTCCAGTGGCTGAAACATAGTAAGTTAGCTCTGCTGCCGCATAAAAAGGAATTCCAAAGCTTTAGTGACCCAGAACACCCACCATCATGCTATCCCTCGCAAATCTGTGGATTTGGAATCTGGGCCAGGCTGGGCAATTTTTCTGTTTCTTGTGGCACTTGGACAATCCCTTGGTGACCAGCAGGAAAGTCAGCTGGGTCGAAGGAGCTTCGCTCACAGGTCTGGCGCTTTGGTGGGGACAGCTGGAAGGCTGGTTTCCGCTGGGACTATCTACCTATCCCACACGTGGCCTCTTCAGCATGACCAGCTCAGGGTAGTCAAAGTCCTTAGCAAGGTTGGGGCTTCTGGAGCAGGAGTCCCAAGGCAGGAAACGGAAGCTGCCAGGCAACTAAGGCCTGGGCCCAGAAACTAGGATAGCAGCACCCCGCCATTCTGTACTGGCCAGGCCGCCACAGAGCCTCTCCCAGTTCAAAGGGAGGGGACATACACTCCATGTCTCAATGGGAAGAGTAGCAAAGAATGTGTGGCCATCTTTCATCTGCCAGGGTATCCAGGACATATTAACTAGTACAATTGTTCAAACATGGAAGGAAAAAAAAATGGGAGGACGCAAGATTGGCAGGGCCCTTTTGGTCTCTGGCAACTGAAATAGGAAAGGGTTATTTTTAGTACTCTGATGTTCACAGCCTCTCTCCTCTCTCCTGACCCTGCTACCATACCCACCCCACGTCCCACTTCAGGGACCCTTGCCTCATGCAAGTCAATCCTCCAACTAAATCGAAGTTCCTAATGAGCCCAATACATGCCAAGGGGCGGTTGGTGGGAAGGCGGACGGACTTGCAGAGGGTCCTTGCCCTCCCTCGTGAAGCTCACGGTGCAGTCAAGGGAACAGGAAGATAGGCAGCAGTGTGCTGATAAGGCAGCTCTCCAAGGCTGGTCTGTAACGTTTGCTGATTTCCCTGGCATAAATCCACCATGGTTGATGTCAAACTGCCAAAATGACTTCCATGACCTGGAGTTAGGAAGAGATGCACAAAATCAGCTCTTGCAAGCAGGTATGTGCTGGCTCCAGCACCCCACGGATGGTTTCCAAAGACGGACACTCAAGACGGGATATGGCCAATTCCAAGAACAAGCTGCAAGAGAGACTGTGTCTGGCTGGGGACAGAATGAGGCGAAGTACTTCCTGAGGAAGGTGGCATTTGGGATGAGCCTTGGAGGACAGGGAGAGATGACTGAAGGGGGACATTCCACAGGAGGAGCACCTTCAAAAAACACCCAGAGGTGGGGAAAGCCCAAGGTATATCCAAGAACAGCGAGAGGCAGGGTTTGGGGCGGAAGATACATGGAGAGGAAAGGTTACGGACCTGGCTGGAAAAGGCAAGGTGGACTCCAAAGGTGGAGAGACCTAAAAGCAAAGCTACAGTGTTAATACTTAACCTACAGGGCAATGGAGAGCCACGGATGGCTTTTGAGCAGGGACTGACATGATCTCGAAAGAGACAGCAAGCTGGAGGGGAGGCTGGAAGCAGAGCGAGCCTGAGAAGTGGGACGACCTGAGAGGGAACCACGAACTTGGACTGAGGGTGGCACATGGAGGGAGGACCCAGCCGCACGGAGAGGCTCCAACGCGGGAGATGACAGAGGTGTATGTAACGCCACTACAAGGCTACAAGCCGGGGAGTGTGGGGTGATTTTTTAGTTTGCTCAGAGGAAGTATTCTCCCAGAGAAATCAGAAATGTTAGTGATCAATTCTTAAAAATGTTTTGGTCCTCCAGATAAAGACTATCCAGTGGAAGCTGCCTGGGGAGAATTTGGAGACTGGGCACTTCTCCAAGGCCTTCTCTCCAGAAAACTGCCCCCTGCAGTCATCACACAGGTCCGGCATCATTTCCAGAACCCCGTCAGGCCCCAGGTCCCTTTTGGGTCCCCCTCTCCACTGTGACAAGGGAAAGTGGCAGGGGAGCTTTGAACTTGAGATGCCTGGGGCTGTCAGGCCAGTGGCTCAGTCCTCTGTCCTGTAGTCTTCAGTCAACCCCTGGCATCGTTCTGAAGGACACGTGTTCCTTACACACACCCCAGACCCTACAGCCCATCAAGGGCACTGGAGGCATTATCCCATCCAATCGTCACACACATCCTGCCTGAGAATCGCTACGTACAGCCCCATTTTACAGGTGAAGAAGCTGAGGCCCAGAGAGGGGAAGGATTCAGCAGGCAGCATGTGGGAGAACAAGAGCTCGCTCCTGTCCAACGTTTTTGCCTTGCAGTGCCTGGCCTATTTAGGGGCACAAAAACTTGCCCTCACAAAATAATTGGAGGGAAATGAAAAGCTCTCGCTGTGTCTCTCAACTCAACAACCCAGGTGACCCGGGCTCTGAAAAAGCCCCTGGGAGGACCCTGGCAGGACAATCTGTTTCACCTGGAAGTGTTTCTTGCACAAAAGCGTCCCTTATACTAGATCCACATGAAGTCACCGCCGTACCTGCGTAACTGGAACAGACCAGAGCGCCCTTCGTGCCTGTCTAACACAGAGCGGCATTGAATAAAACACAGTCCTCTCCCAAAGCCTTGAAAACTCTTTTTCCACTTAAAGTCTCAAGTTTCTAAAGAGGCAAATATAGGAGGAAAGGAAGGAGTGGGGAATGGGTGGCCATAGGCCAAACCGATTGCCTGCTGCAAACTTTCTAAAAAGTCCCTTTGCCCAGCTCTCTCCAAAGTCCCCACCACAGGGCAGGTGCCCGCCCAGCCTCTCCTCTCTCACCCCCAAACTCTCCAGCCCCCCAGCTTTCTGTCTCACTCACCCCTCTCCCCAACTCCCTCTTCCAGAGGTTTTCCTTCTGAGAGCAGTCTCAGGGCTTTCTTTGGAAAATCAGTTTAACCTACGGCCTGCAGCTTCCTCTGGCCCCTGTCAGCCCACGACCCCCATTAACACAAGGAAGGGCTGGGCTAGGAAGCCAGGTGCAAAGTCCTCTGCAGGCCAAGGGACAGCGGAAAGAGTTTGTCGCAGTCTCTTCTTATACCAATGTGATGAAAAAGCTTCTGAGCTTCTGCTAAGGGTACCTGGATTTCAATGTCAGCTCATGAAAGTGTGTGACCTCGAGTAGGTAGTTTAGCTCTTGAATCTTGACATGAGAACAGAAGCTGGGTAGAGCGGCTCCTCCCTGAAGGATGAGAGGAGGGTACGGGGGAGACAGAGGCTGTGAACTGTGACCCTGCTAGGGCTGGAGATTAAGAGTGATATGCCGGGTCACAGGTCACATTCCTGCCCAATGCACAGCCTTAATCTGATCACCAGGAAAGGAGGACAGACCCAAGCTGGGGAGCGTTTCCGCAGACAATGGGGGTGTGGTCCTGGAAACTGCCAGGCTCGTGCAGGACAAAGAAAGAAGACTAGGTTGACAGGACAATGAGGGCACAGTGTCTCCAGGATCGAATCCTTAATTTGAGGAGGGAGTTTCCATAAGGGACCGCGCATCACATAACAGCAGCGAGTCAGGGTTCTATCTCTTGAATTTGATAAATTGCACCGAGGCTACGTGAGGAGATGCCCTTGTGCTTAGGAGGTAGATGCTTTAGAAAGGATTGAGGGAGAGAGGGGCAGGAGGTCGCCAGCTTTCTCAAGTGTTTCAGAAATTAATAATAATAGTAATACTTTGAGTATATACATGTACATGTGTAAATACACATATACACAAGAGAGAAACAAATGTTAACAATTGGGAAGTCTAGAAGACTTTTTCTCCCCATTTTTACACGGTTTTTCTAAGTATGAAAGTATTTCAAAACAAAAAGTTAAAAAATAAAAATAAAAATGACAATGATACGCAAGTGCACTGAGGTTATAAATTTTAATCTATCAAAAAAGCTTGCTGTCACTCCATTCATTCAACAGACATTTGCTGAGCTCCTACTATGCACCAGTCACCATGCCCGGTATCAGGGTGCACAGACCCAAAGGCCCAGTCTAGTAGACCAGACCAATAGTGGATTCCTGGGGGCACCCCATTCCCGCCCCACCTTGAGACAAGGCTCTCCTTGCCCAAGAGGCCGTGCTACTGCGGCTGCCAGGAGCCCCTTCCGGGGAATCGCCATCACCTGAAGAAGCTCACTGCCCAAGGTTGTGTCTCCCCTTAGCATCTAGTGTCTGGTCCTTTGGGAGTGCAGTTAAAGGCATGGCCCCCTTGGCTGGGTTTGGAATAGCTCTCAAGGCTGTCCCAGCTTCAGATCTCCCATAGGGTCGGCTCCAACCTGGACCACACGCCCACTGTCTGGGGAAACGCTCTCCAGCTTGGGTCTGGCCTCCTTTCCTGGTGATCAGATTAAGGCTGTACGTTAGGCAGGAACGTGACCTGTGACCCGGCATATCACTCCTAATCTCCAGCCCTAGCAGGTTCAAAGCTCACAGCCTCCCTCTCCCCTGCACCCTCCTCTCGTCCTTCAGGGAGGAGCCGCTATACGCAGTTTCTATTCTTATGTCAACCGGAGGCAACGGACAACGGACAACATCGCAGTTCGACCTCTCCCTTTGTCCGGGAGCACTCCCCAGAAACTTCCTGAATACAGCCTCTGTCTCAGAGTTTGTGTCCCGGGAACAGTATTATTACAGAGCCCCAACAGGAAACAAATACCATAATCAAATCAGGATAGTTCAAGGTGGGTTATTAAAAGGACTATTTACAAAGGTGTGGGCAGGGTACAGTAGGACCACAAGGGACAATGCAATGACCTGGGCCAGGAACAACTAAACCAATATCACCCGCGACCTGACTGAAGTCCCAGGACAAGAAGTAGTTACTAGAATTAAAGAAGAAAGTCCTGTGGACAAGGCCACCCTCAGTGGAGCAAGGTCCTTCGGCTGAGCCCCAGCCTGTCTGAGGGGGCTGAGAGGGTGTGTGGGAATAAATGCCCTCTTCGGGCCCCTTCTGTCCTCTGGCCCCTGCAGGGCACACCCAGCCGTAGATACAGTCCCATGTGGGTCACGCCTGGGGCTCAGGGGCATGGAGATGGGTGAGGGGGAGTCTGGGGGCAGACGGAAGACATCTAGTGCAGAGTCCAGTGCAGCACCTGGGCCTCGGCCCCTCTGGAGAATTTGATGGAAGCTCTGGACTCTCCCCAGGAAACAGAACATAAACACACACACACAGAATTTGATACCTAATTTTGAGGAATTCGCAGATGCTCTGCCAGGAAGCCCGTGCACCCCAGGTTAAACACTGTAGTCCTATGAAGTGGTTGCATTAGAGCCCCCAAATCTGGGCAATCGGAGGGAAGAGAAAGGCACAAGAAGGGAGGGGCGCTGAGGTCCTCACCGTGCAAAGCTGGGATTGTGCTGCCGGAATAGTAAATGTTCATCCAGGGACCAAAATTAGTATCAAAATTTCAGATGCCGGAGTAGGGAGCTAAATCCTCATCTTAGATATTGGGAGTGAATAGTTGCTGTCTAAAGGGATGGAGGTATAAGTGTGTGACTTGGAGTCTGGAGAAAACCCATAATCAGCAACTGGAAAGAGATGTTGTCTGGGGAAGCGGGACTGGCGGTGAGCAGGGGTGAGTATGGCAGGTAAGGCACGGCTGCTTTTCACTGTAAGCTTTTCTGATGTATCTGAGTTGTTACCATATATGTGTGTGTGTATCAGAGTTTTATATATATATATATATATATAACTTTGATAAATTTAAAATTAAAAAAACCCTCCACTATTGGGATCTGCCAGAACATTTAACCCCACAAGGGCCCAGTTCAACCCACACACCTTTCCAGGAGGCTGGGCCACTCCTACCTGCAGAGCAGAAATGGCCCTGCTTCTGCCACCTGTTTCTGAGTCACAAAACACCCTGAAACTTGATAACTCAAAACAACAGAAATGTATCATTTCTCTCAATTCTGTGTGTTGACCAGGTGGTTCCTCTTCTTCGCGTGGCATCGCTGGGATCCTGGGATGGCTGGAAGGTGCCAAACGACCTCGCTCACGTGGCTCTACTGGAGTGGCTGCCATCTGGGGGCTCGGGGCAGTTGTGGACTGGAAGCCTCAGTTCCTCTCTGGGCGGGCCTCTCCCCTAGGCTGCTTGGGCTTCCTCACAGAATGGCAGTGAGGTTCCAAGAAGGAGCCATCCAGGAGTTCATGGATGCTCACCCAGGAAGCCCGTGCACCGCAGGCTGAACACCACAGTGCTGTGAAGTGGTAGAATTAGATCTGCAAAATATGGACTGGTTTTGACTTCCATGGATGAATAGAATGCCGCCTCAATACTTACACGGCATCACTGGCACTGCATTCTGCTCATCCAAACAAGTCAAAGCCAGTCCAGATTGAAGGGCAGGGAATTAGATTCCATCTCTGAATGTAAGGAGTGGCAGAAACATAAAAGCTTCATGGTGGTGACTGAAGACCCCATATGACCCCCTGCCATTGCCCCAACCATGCTCCCACTGGCCACACTCCACCGATTGCCACCTAGTGACTTCCCACTGGTACTTGTGCTTCTGCACAGGTTCCCACCCTCTCAGGCCCGTCCTCTTAGTCCCCTGTGTCATGTATAACCCATGGATCCAAGCTAATGTGATCACTTTGGCTTTTGATGTTTTTATTGACATCATAGCCGTCACCAAATTTTAAAACTCAGATGATACAAACTAAGTCTTCTAAAATGCTCTGTATATCCTAGTGAATGTCACTTTGCCCTCCCCAATAGAATTGTAGCAAACAGATGCAATCAGCACTTAAATTATGCATCTATGAATATATAAATTATATATCCATACAAGGCTGCTGTATTGCACAACACCGGGAAGGCACCTTTCACCTGATTGGCTATGTAAATATATATAGAAATGGTGTCCCCTGGAGTTACGCAGTATGTAGCTCATACAATGGAACATGGCATCCCTGGATATTAATATTTAGTACAGAATATCTTTTATTTGGTCTTTCTAGTGCATCCTCCTTTTGCAGAAGTGGCTCTCAACCTGGGTGCATACTCATATGATCAGCTGGGCAGGCTATACCCACAACCAATTAAATCTGAATGACTTCTTGGTGGCACCCAGGCATCAGTATTTTTGACGCTCCCTGAGTGATTCCAACGTGCAGTCAAGGTTTAGAAACCAGTACTCTCAGGAGATGTGTATAGAATCTTTGAAAAGGTTTTTTGTTTGTTTTTGGTAAAAGCATAACATTAATTGGCATTCATATTAGAAGAAAAAATTGAAAGTTGCAGAAAATTCTAAAAGACAAATTCAAACAAAACCAGCTCCATGCACTGTTACCCTGTTGCGTTTTTTTTTTTTTCTTCTCGTGATTATCCTTTGCCCCCTGTAGCCATTCAGTGCATAAAGCATTGTCACCCTCCATCCTGTCTCCATCCTGCCTCTTGCTCCAAGTGGGAGATGGGGAAGAAGGTGGGATGCTGTTGATGAACTTTGCTTTTCCCTCTGGTCTCTGGCCCAAAACATGAAGCCTCTGTCTGCAGAGATTGTTCTGCTCCTCCCTTAAACAACCTTTCCTGGCCCAAGGGACAGGGGTAGAACTCCGTGGGGTCAAACTCACAGTCTGCGCCTCTGTGGCCTAGGCTGGCTCCAGACATTGGAGGGAGAACTTTGTTAGCCTCTCAGGCCCCAGCCCTGCCTGACGCCCCGCCCCAGCACATCCATTTAGTGATTCTCCAGAACAACGAGCTGTACCCAAGCCCCAGCTACCCTGAGGGCTCAGGCATCCCTCCTTGTTTCGTGGCGTCCTTTGTTCCTGGTTCTCCCATCTCCCATCCCTGGAGCTTGCTGGGCTGTTACCCACCAGCTGATGTCCTGCTGGCCTCATGACTGAGCAAGGTCCTCCTTTGGGATACTTGGGTCCTTTATCTTGACCTTGGGCTTGACCTGCTATTGCTGGACCATCACAGAGCACCTTCTCCAGCAGCCAGCCCTGGGGGATCCTCTACTCCCACCCCTACCCCCCGGCTCTGGCCCCTCCTGCCATGACTGAAGGATTCACAAACACACTCTCTCCACAAGCATTTACTAGAAGCCTGTGATGCACCAGGCCCTGCACTTAGGGCCCAGATTAGAAGTGGCTCCTCCCTCCTGGAGCAAGGACGGGGAACGGGGTGTCCTGAGAGGGTGTTACCCAGAGATGTGGCCCAGCCAGGGATTTTGAAGACAGCTTCCCAGAGGAAGGGGCTGTGAGCTGAGACATGCAGGACCACGGAGAAGCTGGCTGGGTGAAAGGAAGCAAGACACTTCCAGAGAGAGGGAATGGCAGGTGTGAGGGTCTGCAGGGGGCTGGAAAGGGAGGCCGTCATGGCAGGGCCTCTCCAGGCCAGAGAGGGAGGAGAGGTGAGGCTGTGAGGTGGGCCAGGCCAGAGCATCAGGTCCAGTGGGCCAAGCGAGACCTTGGCCAGCCTTCCAAGAGCCTCCCAGAGGTTTCCAGACAAGCAAGGGACACAACAATCAGACACACCCACCCATTGAACTGGCCGGCCAGAGACGTGGGAGCAGCAAGAAACATTCCCCTTGTGTCACCTTTGGAGGGAGACACGGAAACTGGGAACACGGTTTGCCTCCCAGGAAGGGGACTGGGTCACCCCACATGGAGGCACATGGAGGCAGGGAAGGAAGGAGACTCTGTAGTGTATATATATTTTTATACCTTCTGGACTTCATTTCATGTGAGTGTAACAGCTATTCAAGAAAACGAAATAAAAATTAAGAATAAAAGTTATTCTGTCCCTCCCCTCCACGTTTAACTTTGCTATGGTTTGAGCATATGTCCCCTTTGAAACTCGTGTTGAAACTTAGTGCCCAATGTGGCCATGTTAGGAGGTGGGGCCTTTGAGAGGTGACTGGGTCATGGGCGAATGCATTTTCAATTTTTTGCAACTTTCAATTTTTTCTTCTAATATGAATGCCAATTAATGTTATGCTTTTACCAAAAACAAACAAAAAACCTTTTCAAAGATTCTATACACATCTCCTGAGAGTACTGGTTTCTAAACCTTGACTGCACATTGGAATCACTCAGGGAGCGTCAAAAACCCACTCATGGGTTAACAGTGGCTTAGTTTTCACAAGAGTGAGTCTGTTATAAAAAGCCAAAGGTTGACTCTGGCTCTTGCCCCTGGCATGGGACACCCTCCAGCAAGAGGCCTCACCAGGCATGGGCCGTCAACCTTGGACTTCCCAGCTGCCACAACTGTAAGAAATACATTTCTTTTCTTTATTAATTACCCAGTCTCGGGTATTCAGCTGTAGCAACAGAAAATAGACCAACGCAAGCCTGAACCTCCTCCTGAGGAGCAACCAGTCAAATCCAAACTAAGGCACATTCTGCCAAACAAATGGCCTGAACACTTTCAGACAGCAAGGTCACTGAGACCAAGACAGGCCTGGAGATTGTCTCAACTGATAAGAGACTGAGCAGAGGGACAATGACAGGTGACAGGTCTTGGTTGGGTCCTGGATGGACAGGGAAGTGAACAAGACCAGGACAACTGGCAACATCTGAGCACGGGCCATGCAGAGAGACCACATTTGTACCTGGGTTAAAGTCATCGAGTGTGATAAGGGTTTTGTTCGTATGTGGGAGAATGTTCACAATCTTAGAAGCGGCGTACAGAAATATCTGGGTAAAATGTCAAGATTTCTGCAACTTATTCTCAAATATTTAAGGAAAACAAGGAGGGGAAAGGACAAAGAAGGAAAGGAAGTGAGGGAAGGAGGGGAGGGGAGGAGAGGAGAGATTACTGATATTTATTGACCAATGTATATGTTGGTATAGAGAGAAATATAGCCAATGTGGCAAAAATGTTAACTGTTGGTAAATTTAATAGTTATTATTGGAATTTTTCTATGGCTTAAAATTTTTCAAAATGAAAAGTCAAGGAAAATTCAGATTCACATAAAATAAGAACACTTTTTCAACCATTGTTTATGAATGGAAAAAAGAATCCAAGGGTTGGCAGATTCCAGGACCATTGTAACTCTTCGTATTTTAAAGAGAAACAAATCCCTCCTATTTAGTGTGGTGGCTAGCCGGTCCGTCACCACCACCCTGCGTGACACGACCCGTTAAAATCACTTACTTTTGACTTCACAAAATGGGCGAAACACTTCACCGTGAAGAGGCTGAAGAAGTCACATATTCGGAGAATTCTCCGGTCTTTTCAAGCACATAAACATTTCCAACAGGGTAATGTGCTGACCTTTTTCACATGCCAAGCTGAAGTCATTTTTCTTTGAATAAGCTCAGATTTAGAAAGCGAAAGCAATTATCCAGGTGGCCTTTCCGGAGCGAGTGTTCTAACGGGCATTCCCTACACTGTGTGGTGGGGGCGGGGTGGGGGCTGCTGGCCTGGCTCCCACCGACACGGCGACGCTACTGCCCAGGCACTCAAGTAGGGGTGCCAGGCAGCCGTCAGCCTCACCAGTGAATCCAGAGCTTGCACTGGCCACTATGTTGCCTTTATTGTTAAAACTGGAGATAATGAAAAATAAAATTCATTACTAATGATGGGTGCCTGCCATGGAGTGGGCTGTGTTGACATGGGTCTCTGGAAAGGGACATTTTGATAGTACTCCTGAGAGCCCAAGAAAGATGAAGGCCCGGGGAATGGGGCTCTGGCTGGCTGGGTAAGGCCTGCGGGGGGTTGCGGCCGGCGGTCCTGGCTTCCCTGGGTGGGAGCAGAGGGGGAGCACTGTGATGCCATGAGATGTAGAAACCTGGGGATGCCTAGGACAATGCTCTTGAGGTCACAATGGACCGCTGTCAGTGCAGTCCGAGCACCTGCGAGGCAAGCAGGTTACCGCTTTCTGGTGGCAGCCCCCTAGGTAGTTAGGAGTTCAGGCTCCGGAGTCAGAGCTGAGTTCAAATCCTGCACTTGCTATTAGCAAACGGGGCAAGGAGCTTAATCTCTCCGAGCCCAGTTTTCTTCATCCCTAAAATGGAATAGAAGAAATATCCGCTACAAAGCCTGCTACGACCGTGGAATGAGATGAAACCTGTTCAGTTTATAGCGATGGTGCGAAGGAGCGCACCAACCAGGCGCCCCACACGTGGCAGCCTAAAAATAGAAAAAAGCTTATAGAATAAGGATGTAAAGAAAGAAAATGTTTTTGTACAGCTGTACAAAATGTGTTTGTGTTTTAAGGTAAGTGTTATTATAAAAGAATCAAAAAGTTAAAAAAATTAAAAGTTTCTAAAGTTAAAATGTTACAGTAAGCTAAGGTTAACTTATTGAAGAAAGAGAAATATATTTGTTATAAATTTAATGTAGCTTAAGTGTACAGTGCTCATAAAGTCTACAGTAGTGAACAGTAATGTTCTAGGCCCTCACATCTACTCACCACTCATCCACTAACTCACCCAGTGCAACTTCCAGTCCTGCAAGCTCCATTTTATCTATTCTACTGTATTTAAATATATATATATAAATATATGGGGTCTTGCTATGTTGCCCAGGCTGGACTCAAACTCCTGGGCTCAAGTGATCCTCCTGCCTCAGCCTCCCCAATAGCTAGGACGACAGGCACATGCCACACTGCACATGGCTCTATGTCATATTTTTACTGTACCTTTTCTATGTTTGGAAATATATTTAGATATACAAATACTCATCATTATGTTACATTCACGTACAGTATTCAGTACAGTAACCTGCTGGTTTGCAGCCTGGGAGCAACAGGCTATATCATATAGCCTGGGCGTGTAGTAAGCTATACCCCTAGGTTTGTGTAAGTGCACTCTATGATATTGGCTCAATGACAAAACCACCTAACGATACATTTCCCAGAATGTATCCCTGTCATTAAGTGACACACAACTGTGTAAGACAAACATTTAAGGAACATCCATTTCATAATTTACATCAGTAGAGAAAAGATGGATTATTCAAAAGATCCCAATTCATTGGGACCACTGGGTGGTCATCTGGGAGAAATTAAAGCTGAATCTCTCTACCTTACTC